>JAATWR010000165.1:0-50000 GCA_018703725.1 Brassica juncea
GTTTTTGTTGCCGACTAGACTAACGCTGCTAACGGTGACTGCGGCTTGAGTGGTGCTGGACAAACGGTTCAACTGTGGTGCGGTTTTAGCAGTTATAAAAACGTATAGATATATGGTATATATAGAGATTTTTGTTACTGTTAACTGTGTTGCGGGGCAGAGCGGTTATAAACATTCGAAACCTAAAACTTTGAGGTAAGAAAAAAATCGGTAACATCACTTCAAAAAAAAAAAGAAAAAAAAATCGGTAAAATTACATGAATGAAGGATTTATCATATTACATAAAATTAGAGTTTCTATTCAATGTATTACAAAATTAACTAAGGCAAAGTTTACCACAGATCGTTTATATGATGTACATGATAATGCAAGTGGAGCCGATCAGACAAAATGATTTCGGAATTTTTGTATATATGTATATATTTTTTACCAAAAATAAAAAAATTGTATATATTAGTGATAAATATCATCATAGTCACATAGGACAAAACTTATTTTTTGGGGGTCAATTATCGAAGGAAACAATAATATAATTGAATTAAAAAAGGTTAAAATATATAAAAACATATTTGTGACGTTTATCGTCTCTGGATCACTCGTCTCCTATCTATTTAAAGCCATTCAATTTCCCAAAAAACACAACACTTTCAGCGAAAAAAAGGAAACTTACATCGAAAGATCTTTCTCTCCTTTTTCTCGTTGAATCCTCGAGATCGTATTCCGTATCTCCGCCGTAGATTCAGCTGTTTTGAGGGTCGGGTTCGAGTTTCCGTTCATCTTCTCCGGCGTTCGATTTTCAGCAATCACGGCTATACACGGGATATCTCGAGGTGTTAGCTCTCACGTCAATACTGTACGACGCAAGGGTTGTTTGATCGAGTCTAATCCTTCGCCGCACGGAGGACGTGGAGCTCTGCCGTCTGAAGGCGGCAGCCCTTCCGATCTCCTCTTTCTTGCCGGAGGCGGTTCCAAAATCAACTCTTTCCTTTTCAATTAGGTTTTAGGGTTATTAGATTTTTTTTTGTTTATTTCCTCTTTTGGTTGCGTGTGGGAGAAGTCTTTTTTTTCTTTTTGCTGTTCGAATTTTTTCTTGTCTGAAGAGAATGTTGAAAATCAAGAGGGTTCCGACAGTCGTGTCTAATTACCAGAAGGATGAGTCTTCTGCTGATGGTTCTGTCGGCTGTGGTCGGAACTGCCTCGGAGCTTGTTGTCTAAACGGTACGCAGTCAGTTTTTTTTTTTTTGCTTGTTTGATTCATCATCTTATTGATATGGTGTTTGAATCAGGGGCAAGGCTTCCGTTGTACTCCTGCAAGAAACTGGAAACATCCGGAGAGAAGGTGGTTGTCAACCATGAAGCTAGAGAGCCTCCGGTGGCTTTTCTCGAGTCCCTCGTTCTCGGCGAGGTAAAGAGAGAGAGAGATTCATTTTTTTCTCATTATGTTGCTTGAGTGAGTATCAATTCATATCAGTTCTTTATGTTTTTTTAGTGGGAGGATAGGTTCCAAAGAGGACTCTTTCGCTACGATGTCACTGCCTGCGAAACCAAAGTACATGTCTTTACTTACCTTGTTTAGTCTCTGGAGCTTATCTGGTTGTTTCTCATTTTGTCTCTCTTGTTTTTGTTTTAGGTCATCCCGGGGAAGTATGGCTTTGTTGCTCAGCTTAACGAGGGTCGTCACTTGAAGAAGAGGCCAACCGAGTTCCGTGTAGATAAGGTTTTGCAGTCTTTTGATGGCAACAAGTTCAACTTCACTAAAGTTGGCCAAGAAGAGTTGCTCTTCCAGTTTGAAGCTGGTGAAGATGAGGAAGCTCAGTTCTTCCCCTGCATGCCTCTTGATGCTGAGAATTCTCCCAGTGTCGTTGCCATCAATGTAAAGAATCTGTTTAAAGAGATCGAGTTTGTTTCAATTGTGGTTGTCGTTGTCTAGCAAACAATTAATTTTTGTTGTTGTTTAAAACAGGTTAGTCCGATCGAGTATGGGCATGTGCTGCTGATTCCTCGTGTTCTTGACTGCTTGCCTCAGAGGATCGATCACAAAAGCCTGTTGCTTGCACTTCACATGGCTTCTGAGGCTGCGAATCCTTACTTTAGACTTGGTTACAACAGCCTTGGTGCTTTTGCCACTATCAACCATCTTCACTTTCAGGTATACTCTATATTAGCCCCATCATAACTCCTTTTCACCGGCTTATCTAAATAAGATGGACTTGTTCTGATTGTTTTGGTGGCGATTTCAAACAGGCCTATTACTTGGCCATGCCTTTCCCATTAGAGAAAGCTTCTTCCAAGAAGATGATTACCACTGATAATGGTGTGAAAATCTCAGAGCTTCTGAACTACCCTGTGAGAGGTCTTCTCTTTGAAGGTGGAAACTCTATGCAAGACCTATCTGATACTGTATCAGATACCTGCGTTTGCCTCCAGAACAACAACATTCCTTTCAATATTCTCATCTCTGATTGTGGAAGGCAGATCTTCTTGATGCCACAGGTATAACCTTTAGCTGACAAACCTTTGGATAATTACTTGTTTAGGATCCATTGAATAGCAGTTTATTGTCAATTGCAGTGTTACGCAGAGAAACAGGCTCTAGGTGAAGTTAGCGCCGAGGTGTTGGAGACGCAGGTGAACCCAGCTGTGTGGGAGATAAGTGGTCACATGGTGCTCAAGAGGAAAGAGGATTATGAAGGAGCTACAGAGGAGAAGGCATGGAGGCTCCTTGCGGAAGCTTCTCTGGTTAATGCTCTCATCTTTGAAGCCATAGGTTGTAGTAACCAAGAGGAGGAGCTTGAAGGAACAAAAGTTCACCAGCAAAACACTAATGGCAGTGTAAACCAGACAAGCAACCGATCCCATGGGACAGCCTCTGAGTGCCTTGTCCTCCAGTGAACGACAAACCGCAGCTTGGTGTGTTTTATGTATAATTAGTCTAATATATGCATAAATAAGCAAACTCTTCGGTAGTTGCATTTGAAACTTCTTGGTGTTTCTTCTATGATGGTTGTGGGTGGGTGTTTGTCCCCAAGACTCGCAGTCTCTTCTTTTGTAAGTTCATGTTTGGATAAATATATGTTTTTCACGAAATGAATTTCCTCGCCATGTTGAGTGTTAAGATTAAGCTGAGTAAATGTTAGATATGGTTCCTCAGTTTAATATACAATGACTTTTTCAATATCACTTCTAATAGGTTTACCTTTTGCGATATACAAATAAGATTTAACGAGGTAAAGCTTGAGATAATCGGGTAAAGAACACCATTAAGAGAATAGTTTCATAAGATCTTAGGATCCTAATTTCAAACGAATAAGACCAAGAATCAACCAAAAGGTCTTTTAACAACCATCATGACCATATTAGTTTTCTAAAGACGATGGTCACCATAAAAACAAGTCTGCAAATCCTAATGCTGATTGCTGCTTAACCATTCATATCACACACTAAACTCAGATAATTGTCAGGCCATAGCAACGCCTCCGCAACAGCCACCAGTCTGATGGAGCATGGCATCGATCTCATCACCGTCCTCCATATCAAGCTGTAGCATCATCAAAAGATTAACAAATTAGAAAAGTGGAAACTCACAAGGGAAAACAATAGCCTAGTTATAGATGGAATGGTTTATATACCTCATCGGGAGTCTGCTCAGCACGAAGACGACGACCATCAAACAAGAAGGCAATGGCGTTCATGTCCACGGATTGCCTGTCACAGTAAGCAGTCATGAGCTTCTTCAGCTGGGTGACTCTCTTGATCCTAAAGAAAACCTCATTCCCATCCTGTCAACACCCAAAAAAAACAACATGAGTCTGATCTTGAGCATCAATAATAAAGGTTAGATAAACTATAATGGTAACCTGAAAAGCCGTAAACTTAAGCACATACTACAATGAAAAGGGGGCAACAAAAGTTGCCATATACTTTAAAAAAAAAGGATTGAGCTTTATGTTAGAGCATAGTTTACAATCTCGCATGGACATAAGAAAAGTTTCAAACTTTACCCTTCGAAACGCTGTACAAACAATGGGGTTTCATAAACATCACTTAGTAGTAACGAAACCCTATAATCGCGAATCACAGAAAGCAGCCAAATTGGGAAAGCGGAAACCCTAATCGCACTTACGGAAGACATTGAAATCGAAAACCCCATGGTGAAGTTAGTTACCTGACCCTTGACCTTGAGGTTGATGTGAGCTCCTCCGTCTCCGGGCTTCTTGTCTTCTTCCTGGGTTGCAGACATCCTTAGCTTTCTAGACTCCTAAATCACCACAGACAAGAAGAGTTTATTTGTTTATATAAGAAGGGTTTTTTCTCCCCATCTCATGCTGCCCACTTTTATTAAATAGAGTAATAAGATCATGCCATGTGTCCAAATCTATACAAAAAATAGTTCATTTGATTGGTCAATTCCCTATGTCAATCTTAAGATTGTCAAATCTTAAAAATTAATTCAAAAATTAATGAGTAAATTCTAATTCTTAAAATCCAATCGGTTATTTTGATAATAAAGTTAATTTAGCCTCTAGATAAATATTATTATATATAAAATTCAGTTATATATTTGTCAAAATAGTAATAATCTATACTGTGTTTTCACTGTATTTACCAAACTTAAAATATTTTTCTATAACAGTGAATTATATATTTACTTTCCGGATTATTTAAATTAGTGATTCCAAAATAAAAAAATGAAATAAAATATCAATAAATTAAAAAGTATGCACAAAGTAAAAAAAGTAGTGTTTTGTTTGTTAATTCTAACCAAAATAATAAAGAATTTGATTCTATTTGCTATATATATATATATTAAATCTGAGCAAACATTTAAGAAACTTATAACAACTACAATAATGAAAATATTTTCATGCTAATACAAAATTATTATCTCTAACAAAATCTTTTTAAAATAAAAGTAATGTTAACTTTAATTAGACGTATGCAGAATTGCGATAAAATTATGTTTTCAATAAACAAAAAGACACAACAGAAAGATATTAACAAAAATAGTACATTGTCACAAATATATTTGATAACAAATAAACACGAAAACACATAACAAAAGTAAATAAACATCATAAAATGTTAACTGAAGAAATATAATATCTTTCGGAGAGCACAAACAAACCCCTAATAAGTAAATAAAAGGGTTTGATAAAACTCTGAAACTGCTTCGCCGCGCTTTTGTATTTGGACGCATCGATCGAAATTCCTCTTTATCATAAAGTGGAGAGTCGTCGGGAGTATCCATCAAACGGTTGAAATTCTCTATATTATCTTTTAAATCATACGGCTGAGAGTGCTTTGAAATCTTTCTTCCATAGTCCATTTAATTTTGGAGACATAATGGTTTAACAAAAACGAAACTGAAATATGGCACAATCTAGAAAAGTAAATCTATTATAACAAAACAAAATTCTTAGTTACAGATTCTTTTTTCACTCCTGATTTTATGTGATTCCCTTTTATCCACTTCCTATGATCCCGTCTATGTGTGTGAATTAGGTTAATACAGCTAGTTTGGTTTGGATAATTTATTTTCCGGTTATTCGGGCTGTATAACAAAATGTTGTTGAATTGGACCGGTTTTTTCTAAATGCGGCATGTTAATAATTCAGATAGAAAAAAATGTTGGTGTTTCAAAAAAAATGTTAAATCTAGTAATCAGCGTGTTTGATGAATTCTTTATTGAACAGAAAGCTAGAAATCACTCGAAAAAACATTTAGTTGAAGAAGATAAAGTTTTTTTGTTGAACTTAGCTTTCATATTAAAATTGCAAAAGAAATGAAAAAGATACAAGCCATAAGCCATGGTGTTTTAGAGCCCAATGAAGCCCAGCTAGTTTTTTAAACTCACACAAAAGACCAAACAGACCAGACAAGCCCAAGATAAAGTTAGTCACGAGCTCTCCACAAAAGAAAGATGATAGATTTCGCACAAGAATTAACTAAAATATGTGCTAAATAATGGACATAGAAAGAACCAAGTTTCTGTTGACGAAACAAGAAATGTCACGTTCTTTTTTTAGTTTCTTTCAAAAATCAACACTACTCCGTTTCTTTACCTGAATTATGTTATTAAGTTCTTAGCTATAATTAGAGCTTAAAAGAAAACAGTTTCAGTTAATAATATTTCTCAGCTAGTCTTCCGTGTTATTTGTTATCCCAAATCCCCCACTTCTCCTCACCTGAGTACTATTTAAACAGCACCGGAGAAAAAGAGTCTCCTCATAAACATCAAACGACACTAGTGTATGCGTTTCATCATGGCCGTTTCCTTCCTTCCTTATTGTCTCGTTCTTTCTTTCATCTCAGCCATTTCCATTACACAAGCAAGTTAGTTTTTTTCTCTTCCATCTACTTACACGGCTCTTTAGATTTGTATTAGCGTCAGTGCATTCTCATGTTCGGTGTGTTTTATCACAGGTTCGGGAATGATCGGTGTCAACTACGGTCGAATAGCTAACAATCTCCCGTCACCTTCTAACGTAGTGAAACTCCTCAGATCACAAGGAATCAACCGTGTCAAAATCTACGACACCGACAACAACGTGCTAACCGCGCTAGCCAACTCCGGAATCAGAGTAGTCGTGGCTCTCCCCAACGAGCTTCTCTCCCGCGCCGCATCCGAGCAATCATTCTCCGACAAATGGGTTCGACACAACATCAGAAAACACTTCCCGGCGACGGAGATAGAGGCCATCGCCGTCGGCAACGAGGTCTTCGTCGATCCCAAGAACACGACGCCGTATCTCGTCCCCGCGATGATGAACATTCACGCCTCTCTGGTTAAGTTTAGACTCGACAAGTCGATCAAGATCTCGTCTCCGATCGCTCTCAGCGCGCTTGCTAACTCCTACCCGCCTTCTTCCGGTTCATTTAAACCTGACTTGGTCGAACCGGTTATTAAACCGATGCTCGATCTGCTGCGTAAAACGTCGTCGTATCTCATGGTGAACGCTTACCCGTTCTTCGCCTACTCGGGGAACGCCGACAAAATCTCCTTAGACTACGCGCTCTTCGGAGATAACGCCGGGACCGTAGATCCCGGTAACGGGCTGAGATACAGCAGTCTCTTCGACGCTCAGCTCGACGCCGTCTACGCAGCCATGTCCGCCGTCGGATTTAGCGACGTCAGAGTGACGGTGACGGAGACGGGTTGGCCTTCCGCCGGAGACGAGAACGAGATCGGCGCGAGCGAGTCCAACGCGGCGGCGTATAACCGCGGGCTCGTGAAGAGGGTGTTAAACGGCAACGGAACGCCGTTAAGACCGAAGGAGCGGCTCGACGTGTTTCTGTTCGCTCTGTTCAACGAGAACCGGAAACCGGGACCCACGTCGGAGAGAAACTACGGGCTGTTTTACCCGAACGAGGGGAAAGTGTACGACGTTCCGTTCGCGGCCGGTGACGGAGACCGGGCTCCCGCGGCGGCTCGCGAGGGACAGAAGACGTGGTGCGTGTCGAAGGGAGACGCGGCGAAGGAGAAGCTCCAGGCGGCTCTCGATTACGCCTGCGGAGAAGGAGGAGCTGACTGCCGTCCGATTCAGCCGGGTGCCACGTGTTATCATCCGAAGTCGCTGGAAGCGCACGCTTCGTTCGCGTTTAACAGTTACTACCAGAAAAACGCACGTCGTGCTGGCACGTGCTATTTTGGTGGGACCGCTCACGTGGTCACTCAACATCCTCGTACGTACTTTGGTCCCTCTTCTGTCTTGAGATGTTTACGTATATAAGATATGGTGACGTTCAATATTTTTTTCTGTTGGTTGCAGGATACGGGAAATGCAAGTTTCCCACAGAACATTGAGGCGAATTCAGTTTGCGGCATTCTGATTGAATTTTATATTAGTACTTTGTTTGCTAATCTGAAATTTATTTTGTTTACTGTATAAAACACATTTCATCTTTTCTATTAAATTCTTCTTTTAGTTTTTAAAGTTTATATGGTCACTGGATTATTATCCGTGTTTGAATAACTCTTCAATCTTCATCAAGTTATTTATTTACATAATTCAAATAAAATCTCAAATAATGTGTACCAATAAAACAAGAATTCGTTGTTATCCATTAAAAAACGAGAACGAAACAAGAATCTTACCAACATTATCGCATCATTGAGTTAAGATGCTTAAACTCTAGAAAAACAGATAGCATGAATTTACGGCTGGCAAGTAGTATATACATGTATTAGTGTTTAATTCTCAGAATAAAAATATATGGTATTAATGGTTTTTTATGGAATGAAATATTTATCAAGATATTGATGACACAAGAATCAAGCGGTATCAATAGTATTCTATCCAATATCCTATAATTATTCTTCTAAACTACTTTGATTCTGACTAATTATATAATAACTGCTTAACAGTGTAAAACATTATCAACACACTTTATAACATGGACACGGTTGAAGAGGGGAAACAACCGCTTCTAATCACCGTCACCCATACCGGAGACGTTCCGGAACTCCGATCAATACCATCAGAATCAGCTAACACTTCACGCTGGTCAGTCCTCTTCAAACTCCTTCTCGTCTTCACAACCATCAGTGTTTCCACATCAGGTATCGCGTTAATCATATTGATCACACCAACCCCGCCGACCGTTTCCATACACTCCATGCACATAGCATTCAACGAAGGACATCTCTCGATCTGGTCAGCAACGTTCTCTATCAAAAACGGCAACGATAAACTCCGTGTAACGTACGAGAGTCCATCGGTGTGGGTGTTCCACAGGAGTAAACACGTGGGGATGGTAAGAATCGGGTCGTTCTGGCAGAGAGGTGGGGATGCGAACGAGGTAGTTGTGAAGGGAGATGCAACCGGAATTATCGATGAAGAGGCGGCTAGGGAAATGGAGGAGGACGTGGCGATGACTGGAAGCGTGGTAGGTCTTGATATGGTGTTTCTAGGGAGGGTAGGTTTTTATCCGGTAGCTTCTACTTTATGGGGAGAACAGAACATGACGGCTGTTTGCAAGAACGTGAGGGCTATGTTGTCTACTGATGATGATGATAAACTCAATAAGACAAAGAGTTGGGGCTTGAAGTTTGATGGTCGACAAGACTGTCGTGTACGTCTCCCTGTGTTTCCTTAGGTTTAGTTGAGGACAGTTGTGGCAATTGACAAATACAATCATCGTAGGTTTGTTTGTTGTTACATTTGTTAGGATTGTATGATGATCGATGAGTTTGGCTAATTTATCGGAAACAATGTTTTATTTTCACAGATTTTGAGAAACAAATCGGAAGAAATTAGATTTTGAAGATACGGAGTCAAGCTGTTAATCGGGAAAGATATTATTTACTAAACCATACGTTACGAATAGATAACATCATCATATGCAAATATCAATCAATTACTACGGTCCAGTAATCACAAGTAGCCCAACATATTCAATGAAACTCCCTTTCTATCGGTTAGAAACTTAGAAGAGTATGGATCCTCTTGAGGATACCCTGTGAATCTTCCATCTACTTTAATAGCCTTCATTCCTTCAACATTGGCTTTCTCGTCACTTGTCTTCGAGGCCTCAGTGTTGCTCTCCTTTTCATTTGATTCTGCTGGAGCTGCTCCACTCTTGAAGATCCTTTTCGAAGGTGTGGAGTAAAGTAATCAAAGACTCGAAAACTTATAAAACGGTTCTTTGTTTTATTTCTTTCTTAACTTTCTTTCTCTTGTTGTAGAGATCTTTCTTACATTGGATCTCTTTATATAATAGAGTTTTCTTAGTCTTAAACCTATTACATGTTTATCTAGGAATCTTTGTCATTATCCTAAATATATTAGTTATTCATCTTTATCTTGGAATAACTTGTTGTCTAAGTAACTTTACTTGTAGCTTATCCAACATTCTCCCTTCTAAGCTTCAAGTCATCTTCACTTAAGTCTTGGACTTTGATCAGCTCCCTCATCTCTTTGAACTTGATCCTTGCTAGTGCCTTGGTTAGTACATCAGCTCGTTGCTCTGTTCCTGGTACATGATCCACGTCGATCAGCTCCCTTTCAACACATTCTCTTATGAAATGATAACGTTTGTGAATGTGTTTGCTGCGCCGGTGGAAGACGGGATTCTTGGCCAGTGCAATGGCTGACTTATTATCCACTCGAATCAAGGTTTTCTTCAGCTTTCTTCCGGTGATCTCTTCCATCAAGTCTTGAAGCCAAATAGCTTGCTTAGTAGCCTCTGTCGCCGCCATGTATTCTGCTTCACAGGAGGATAAAGCCACAACTTCTTGTTTCTGTGAGCACCATGATATTGGCGTGTCACCAAAACAAAATATGTATCCAGTAGTACTTCTTCCATCATCTGGATCGGTGTTGTGGCTGCTGTCGCTGAACCCTACTAGTTCTTGAGATCCTCCATGCTTAAACTTCAAGCCGTAACCAGGTGTTCCTTTTAAGTAACGCATTACTTGCTTTAGCGCCTTCCCGTGTGACTCTCTTGGTGACTGCATAAACCTGCTCAGTATCCCAACACTAAATGCCATGTCTGGTCTCGTGTGCATTAAGTACCTTAAGCACCCAATCCTCCTTCTGTATTCGCTTGCATCAACTTCTGGTTCATCTTCTGCTTTTGAAAGATGTAGGCCGAACTCCATTGGGATATGAGTACTATTGCAGCTAGCCATATCTGCTTCCTCAAGTATACGTCGAGCATAGGCTTCCTGCTTGATCGTTATACCTCGTGTGCTCTGCTTTACTTCTATACCGAGGTAGTAAGTCAACAAGCCTAAGTCGGACATCTCAAACTTCTCGGACATTGATGTCTTGAACTTCTTGATAGCCTGCAGTGAGCTCCCAGTTACAAACAGATCATCGACATATATAGCTACCAGTAGTAGCTTGTCTCCTTCTACTTTGCGGTAAACTGAATTCTCCTTTGCGCACTTCTTGAATCCCAATCCCTTTAGTATTTGATTGAGTTTTGTGTTCCACGCTCTAGGAGCTTGTCGTAAACCATACAAAGCTTTCTTGAGTTTGTAGACTTTGTGTTCTTCTCCCTTCTTCTCGAAACCCTCCGGCTGCGACACATACACTTCTTCAATCAACTCCCCGTGTAGGAAAGCTGTCTTCACGTCTAAATGATGGATTTCCCAAGCGTTTGCTGCGGCAAGACCGATGAGAAGTCTTATAGTTTCGATACGAGCCACAGGCGCGAAGACTTCATCAAATTTAACATTAGTTAGTAAAATTTTCATATACTGCCTAAATTAGTGGAATTACCATTATAAAATCTTCATTTTCTAGAGAAATGGAGGCAACAAAGGTTCTAAACTCTCTTGACCATCATCTTATGTCAGTGCTCGATGAAACTATACATTAAAACCAGATTTTCATATTTTTGAAATTTTTTTCAAAATCCGTGGGTTAACCCCTTCTAAATATTGAGTTTCGGTAAATGTTCTATATACTGAAGTTTATACTCTTTACTTTTGTTTTAAAATTTAAAAAACACATTCTACACTTGAATTAACGTATTCTAAACTCTCTTTCATGAAATATAGGAATCATTATAATTTTTAACATTTAGTTTAGTAAAATTTCATATACTGCCTAAATTAGTGGAATTACCATTATAAAATCTTCATTTTCTAGAGAAATGGAGGCAACAAAGGTTCTAAACCTCTTTGACCATCATCTTATGTCAGTGCTCGATGAAACTATACATTAAAACCAGATTTTCATATTTTTGAATTTTTTTCAAAATCCGTGGGTTAACCCCTTCTAAAATATTGAGTTTTCGGTAAATGTTCTATATACTGAAGTTTATACTCTTTACTTTTGTTTTAAAATTTAAAAACACATTCTACACTTGAATTAACGTATTCTAAAATCTCTTTCATGAAATATAGGAATCATTATAATTTTTTAACATTTAGTTTAGTAAAATTTCATATACTGCCTAAATTAGTGGAATTACCATTATAAAATCTTCATTTTCTAGAGAAATGGAGGCAACAAAGGTTCTAAACCTCTTTGACCATCATCTTATGTCAGTGCTCGATGAAACTATACATTAAAACCAGATTTTCATATTTTTGAATTTTTTTCAAAATCCGTGGGTTAACCCCTTCTAAAATATTGAGTTTTCGGTAAATGTTCTATATACTGAAGTTTATACTCTTTACTTTTGTTTTAAAATTTAAAAACACATTCTACACTTGAATTAACGTATTCTAAAATCTCTTTCATGAAATATAGGAATCATTATAATTTTTTAACATTTAGTTTAGTAAAATTTCATATACTGCCTAAATTAGTGGAATTACCATTATAAAATCTTCATTTTCTAGAGAAATGGAGGCAACAAAGGTTCTAAACCTCTTTGACCATCATCTTATGTCAGTGCTCGATGAAACTATACATTAAAACCAGATTTTCATATTTTTGAATTTTTTTCAAAATCCGTGGGTTAACCCCTTCTAAAATATTGAGTTTTCGGTAAATGTTCTATATACTGAAGTTTATACTCTTTACTTTTGTTTTAAAATTTAAAAACACATTCTACACTTGAATTAACGTATTCTAAAATCTCTTTCATGAAATATAGGAATCATTATAATTTTTTAACATTTAGTTTAGTAAAATTTCATATACTGCCTAAATTAGTGGAATTACCATTATAAAATCTTCATTTTCTAGAGAAATGGAGGCAACAAAGGTTCTAAACCTCTTTGACCATCATCTTATGTCAGTGCTCGATGAAACTATACATTAAAACCAGATTTTCATATTTTTGAATTTTTTTCAAAATCCGTGGGTTAACCCCTTCTAAAATATTGAGTTTTCGGTAAATGTTCTATATACTGAAGTTTATACTCTTTACTTTTGTTTTAAAATTTAAAAACACATTCTACACTTGAATTAACGTATTCTAAAATCTCTTTCATGATATATAGGAATCATTATAATTTTTTAACATTTAGTTTAGTAAAATTTCATATACTGCCTAAATTAGTGGAATTACCATTATAAAATCTTCATTTTCTAGAGAAATGGAGGCAACAAAGGTTCTAAACCTCTTTGACCATCATCTTATGTCAGTGCTCGATGAAACTATACATTAAAACCAGATTTTCATATTTTTGAATTTTTTTCAAAATCCGTGGGTTAACCCCTTCTAAAATATTGAGTTTTCGGTAAATGTTCTATATACTGAAGTTTATACTCTTTACTTTTGTTTTAAAATTTAAAAACACATTCTACACTTGAATTAACGTATTCTAAACTCTCTTTCATGAAATATAGGAATCATTATAATTTTTTAACATTTAGTTTAGTAAAATTTCATATACTGCCTAAATTAGTGGAATTACCATTATAAAATCTTCATTTTCTAGAGAAATGGAGGCAACAAAGGTTCTAAACCTCTTTGACCATCATCTTATGTCAGTGCTCGATGAAACTATACATTAAAACCAGATTTTCATATTTTTGAATTTTTTTCAAAATCCGTGGGTTAACCCCTTCTAAAATATTGAGTTTTCGGTAAATGTTCTATATACTGAAGTTTATACTCTTTACTTTTGTTTTAAAATTTAAAAACACATTCTACACTTGAATTAACGTATTCTAAAATCTCTTTCATGAAATATAGGAATCATTATAATTTTTTAACATTTAGTTTAGTAAAATTTCATATACTGCCTAAATTAGTGGAATTACCATTATAAAATCTTCATTTTCTAGAGAAATGGAGGCAACAAAGGTTCTAAACCTCTTTGACCATCATCTTATGTCAGTGCTCGATGAAACTATACATTAAAACCAGATTTTCATATTTTTGAATTTTTTTCAAAATCCGTGGGTTAACCCCTTCTAAAATATTGAGTTTTCGGTAAATGTTCTATATACTGAAGTTTATACTCTTTACTTTTGTTTTAAAATTTAAAAACACATTCTACACTTGAATTAACGTATTCTAAACTCTCTTTCATGAAATATAGGAATCATTATAATTTTTTAACATTTAGTTTAGTAAAATTTCATATACTGCCTAAATTAGTGGAATTACCATTATAAAATCTTCATTTTCTAGAGAAATGGAGGCAACAAAGGTTCTAAACCTCTTTGACCATCATCTTATGTCAGTGCTCGATGAAACTATACATTAAAACCAGATTTTCATATTTTTGAATTTTTTTCAAAATCCGTGGGTTAACCCCTTCTAAAATATTGAGTTTTCGGTAAATGTTCTATATACTGAAGTTTATACTCTTTACTTTTGTTTTAAAATTTAAAAACACATTCTACACTTGAATTAACGTATTCTAAACTCTCTTTCATGAAATATAGGAATCATTATAATTTTTTAACATTTAGTTTAGTAAAATTTCATATACTGCCTAAATTAGTGGAATTACCATTATAAAATCTTCATTTTCTAGAGAAATGGAGGCAACAAAGGTTCTAAACCTCTTTGACCATCATCTTATGTCAGTGCTCGATGAAACTATACATTAAAACCAGATTTTCATATTTTTGAATTTTTTTCAAAATCCGTGGGTTAACCCCTTCTAAAATATTGAGTTTTCGGTAAATGTTCTATATACTGAAGTTTATACTCTTTACTTTTGTTTTAAAATTTAAAAACACATTCTACACTTGAATTAACGTATTCTAAAATCTCTTTCATGAAATATAGGAATCATTATAATTTTTTAACATTTAGTTTAGTAAAATTTCATATACTGCCTAAATTAGTGGAATTACCATTATAAAATCTTCATTTTCTAGAGAAATGGAGGCAACAAAGGTTCTAAACCTCTTTGACCATCATCTTATGTCAGTGCTCGATGAAACTATACATTAAAACCAGATTTTCATATTTTTGAATTTTTTTCAAAATCCGTGGGTTAACCCCTTCTAAAATATTGAGTTTTCGGTAAATGTTCTATATACTGAAGTTTATACTCTTTACTTTTGTTTTAAAATTTAAAAACACATTCTACACTTGAATTAACGTATTCTAAAATCTCTTTCATGATATATAGGAATCATTATAATTTTTTAACATTTAGTTTAGTAAAATTTCATATACTGCCTAAATTAGTGGAATTACCATTATAAAATCTTCATTTTCTAGAGAAATGGAGGCAACAAAGGTTCTAAACCTCTTTGACCATCATCTTATGTCAGTGCTCGATGAAACTATACATTAAAACCAGATTTTCATATTTTTGAATTTTTTTCAAAATCCGTGGGTTAACCCCTTCTAAAATATTGAGTTTTCGGTAAATGTTCTATATACTGAAGTTTATACTCTTTACTTTTGTTTTAAAATTTAAAAACACATTCTACACTTGAATTAACGTATTCTAAAATCTCTTTCATGAAATATAGGAATCATTATAATTTTTTAACATTTAGTTTAGTAAAATTTCATATACTGCCTAAATTAGTGGAATTACCATTATAAAATCTTCATTTTCTAGAGAAATGGAGGCAACAAAGGTTCTAAACCTCTTTGACCATCATCTTATGTCAGTGCTCGATGAAACTATACATTAAAACCAGATTTTCATATTTTTGAATTTTTTTCAAAATCCGTGGGTTAACCCCTTCTAAAATATTGAGTTTTCGGTAAATGTTCTATATACTGAAGTTTATACTCTTTACTTTTGTTTTAAAATTTAAAAACACATTCTACACTTGAATTAACGTATTCTAAACTCTCTTTCATGAAATATAGGAATCATTATAATTTTTTAACATTTAGTTTAGTAAAATTTCATATACTGCCTAAATTAGTGGAATTACCATTATAAAATCTTCATTTTCTAGAGAAATGGAGGCAACAAAGGTTCTAAACCTCTTTGACCATCATCTTATGTCAGTGCTCGATGAAACTATACATTAAAACCAGATTTTCATATTTTTGAATTTTTTTCAAAATCCGTGGGTTAACCCCTTCTAAAATATTGAGTTTTCGGTAAATGTTCTATATACTGAAGTTTATACTCTTTACTTTTGTTTTAAAATTTAAAAACACATTCTACACTTGAATTATAGTATTCTAAACTCTCTTTCATGAAATATAGGAATCATTATAATTTTTTAACATTTAGTTTAGTAAAATTTCATATACTGCCTAAATTAGTGGAATTACCATTATAAAATCTTCATTTTCTAGAGAAATGGAGGCAACAAAGGTTCTAAACCTCTTTGACCATCATCTTATGTCAGTGCTCGATGAAACTATACATTAAAACCAGATTTTCATATTTTTGAATTTTTTTCAAAATCCGTGGGTTAACCCCTTCTAAAATATTGAGTTTTCGGTAAATGTTCTATATACTGAAGTTTATACTCTTTACTTTTGTTTTAAAATTTAAAAACACATTCTACACTTGAATTAACGTATTCTAAACTCTCTTTCATGAAATATAGGAATCATTATAATTTTTTAACATTTAGTTTAGTAAAATTTCATATACTGCCTAAATTAGTGGAATTACCATTATAAAATCTTCATTTTCTAGAGAAATGGAGGCAACAAAGGTTCTAAACCTCTTTGACCATCATCTTATGTCAGTGCTCGATGAAACTATACATTAAAACCAGATTTTCATATTTTTGAATTTTTTTCAAAATCCGTGGGTTAACCCCTTCTAAAATATTGAGTTTTCGGTAAATGTTCTATATACTGAAGTTTATACTCTTTACTTTTGTTTTAAAATTTAAAAACACATTCTACACTTGAATTAACGTATTCTAAAATCTCTTTCATGATATATAGGAATCATTATAATTTTTTAACATTTAGTTTAGTAAAATTTCATATACTGCCTAAATTAGTGGAATTACCATTATAAAATCTTCATTTTCTAGAGAAATGGAGGCAACAAAGGTTCTAAACCTCTTTGACCATCATCTTATGTCAGTGCTCGATGAAACTATACATTAAAACCAGATTTTCATATTTTTGAATTTTTTTCAAAATCCGTGGGTTAACCCCTTCTAAAATATTGAGTTTTCGGTAAATGTTCTATATACTGAAGTTTATACTCTTTACTTTTGTTTTAAAATTTAAAAACACATTCTACACTTGAATTAACGTATTCTAAACTCTCTTTCATGAAATATAGGAATCATTATAATTTTTTAACATTTAGTTTAGTAAAATTTCATATACTGCCTAAATTAGTGGAATTACCATTATAAAATCTTCATTTTCTAGAGAAATGGAGGCAACAAAGGTTCTAAACCTCTTTGACCATCATCTTATGTCAGTGCTCGATGAAACTATACATTAAAACCAGATTTTCATATTTTTGAATTTTTTTCAAAATCCGTGGGTTAACCCCTTCTAAAATATTGAGTTTTCGGTAAATGTTCTATATACTGAAGTTTATACTCTTTACTTTTGTTTTAAAATTTAAAAACACATTCTACACTTGAATTAACGTATTCTAAACTCTCTTTCATGAAATATAGGAATCATTATAATTTTTTAACATTTAGTTTAGTAAAATTTCATATACTGCCTAAATTAGTGGAATTACCATTATAAAATCTTCATTTTCTAGAGAAATGGAGGCAACAAAGGTTCTAAACCTCTTTAACCATCATCTTATGTCAGTGCTCGATGAAACTATACATTAAAACCAGATTTTCATATTTTTGAATTTTTTTCAAAATCCGTGGGTTAACCCCTTCTAAAATATTGAGTTTTCGGTAAATGTTCTATTTACTGAAGTTTATACTCTTTACTTTTGTTTTAAAATTTAAAAAACATTCTACACTTGAATTATAGTATTCTAAACTCTCTTTCATGAAATATAGGAATCATTATAATTTTTTAACATTTAGTTTCGTAAAATTTCATATACTGCCTAAATTAGTGGAATTACCATTATAAAATCTTCATTTTCTAGAGAAATGGAGGCAACAAAGGTTCTAAACCTCTTTGACCATCATCTTATGTCAGTGCTCGATGAAACTATACATTAAAAACAGATTTTCATCTTTTTGAATTTTTTTCAATATCCGTGGGTTAACCCCTTCTAAAATATTGAGTTTTCGGTAAATGTTCTATATACTGAAGTTTATACTCTTTACTTTTGTTTTAAAATTTAAAAACACATTCTACACTTGAATTAACGTATTCTAAAATCTCTTTCATGAAATATAGGAATCATTATAATTTTTTAACATTTAGTTTAGTAAAATTTCATATACTGCCTAAATTAGTGGAATTACCATTATAAAATCTTCATTTTCTAGAGAAATGGAGGCAACAAAGGTTCTAAACCTCTTTGACCATCATCTTATGTCAGTGCTCGATGAAACTATACATTAAAACCAGATTTTCATATTTTTGAATTTTTTTCAAAATCCGTGGGTTAACCCCTTCTAAAATATTGAGTTTTCGGTAAATGTTCTATATACTGAAGTTTATACTCTTTACTTTTGTTTTAAAATTTAAAAACACATTCTACACTTGAATTATAGTATTCTAAACTCTCTTTCATGAAATATAGGAATCATTATAATTTTTTAACATTTAGTTTAGTAAAATTTCATATACTGCCTAAATTAGTGGAATTACCATTATAAAATCTTCATTTTCTAGAGAAATGGAGGCAACAAAGGTTCTAAACCTCTTTGACCATCATCTTATGTCAGTGCTCGATGAAACTATACATTAAAACCAGATTTTCATATTTTTGAATTTTTTTCAAAATCCGTGGGTTAACCCCTTCTAAAATATTGAGTTTTCGGTAAATGTTCTATATACTGAAGTTTATACTCTTTACTTTTGTTTTAAAATTTAAAAACACATTCTAAACTTGAATTAACGTATTCTAAACTCTCTTTCATGAAATATAGGAATCATTATAATTTTTTAACATTTAGTTTAGTAAAATTTCATATACTGCCTAAATTAGTGGAATTACCATTATAAAATCTTCATTTTCTAGAGAAATGGAGGCAACAAAGGTTCTAAACCTCTTTGACCATCATCTTATGTCAGTGCTCGATGAAACTATACATTAAAACCAGATTTTCATATTTTTGAATTTTTTTCAAAATCCGTGGGTTAACCCCTTCTAAAATATTGAGTTTTCGGTAAATGCTCTATATACTGAAGTTTATACTCTTTACTTTTGTTTTAAAATTTAAAAACACATTCTACACTTGAATTATACGTATTCTAAACTCTCTTTCATGAAATATAGGAATCATTATAATTTTTTAACATTTAGTTTAGTAAAATTTCATATACTGCCTAAATTAGTGGAATTACCATTATAAAATCTTCATTTTCTAGAGAAATGGAGGCAACAAAGGTTCTAAACCTCTTTGACCATCATCTTATGTCAGTGCTCGATGAAACTATACATTAAAACCAGATTTTCATATTTTTGAATTTTTTTCAAAATCCGTGGGTTAACCCCTTCTAAAATATTGAGTTTTCGGTAAATGTTCTATATACTGAAGTTTATACTCTTTACTTTTGTTTTAAAATTTAAAAACACATTCTACACTTGAATTAACGTATTCTAAACTCTCTTTCATGAAATATAGGAATCATTATAATTTTTTAACATTTAGTTTAGTAAAATTTCATATACTGCCTAAATTAGTGGAATTACCATTATAAAATCTTCATTTTCTAGAGAAATGGAGGCAACAAAGGTTCTAAACCTCTTTGACCATCATCTTATGTCAGTGCTCGATGAAACTATACATTAAAACCAGATTTTCATATTTTTGAATTTTTTTCAAAATCCGTGGGTTAACCCCTTCTAAAATATTGAGTTTTCGGTAAATGTTCTATATACTGAAGTTTATACTCTTTACTTTTGTTTTAAAATTTAAAAACACATTCTACACTTGAATTATACGTATTCTAAACTCTCTTTCATGAAATATAGGAATCATTATAATTTTTTAACATTTAGTTTAGTAAAATTTCATATACTGCCTAAATTAGTGGAATTACCATTATAAAATCTTCATTTTCTAGAGAAATGGAGGCAACAAAGGTTCTAAACCTCTTTGACCATCATCTTATGTCAGTGCTCGATGAAACTATACATTAAAACCAGATTTTCATATTTTTGAATTTTTTTCAAAATCCGTGGGTTAACCCCTTCTAAAATATTGAGTTTTCGGTAAATGTTCTATATACTGAAGTTTATACTCTTTACTTTTGTTTTAAAATTTAAAAACACATTCTAAACTTGAATTAACGTATTCTAAACTCTCTTTCATGAATAATTGGAATCATTATAATTTTTTAACATTTAGTTTAGTAAAATTTCATATACTGCCTAAATTAGTGGAATTACCATTATAAAATCTTCATTTTCTAGAGAAATGGAGGCAACAAAGGTTCTAAACCTCTTTGACCATCATCTTATGTCAGTGCTCGATGAAACTATACATTAAAACCAGATTTTCATATTTTTGAATTTTTTTCAAAATCCGTGGGTTAACCCCTTCTAAAATATTGAGTTTTCGGTAAATGTTCTATATACTGAAGTTTATACTCTTTACTTTTGTTTTAAAATTTAAAAACACATTCTACACTTGAATTAACGTATTCTAAACTCTCTTTCATGAATATAGGAATCATTATAATTTTTTAACATTTAGTTTAGTAAAATTTCATATACTGCCTAAATTAGTGGAATTACCATTATAAAATCTTCATTTTCTAGAGAAATGGAGGCAACAAAGGTTCTAAACCTCTTTGACCATCATCTTATGTCAGTGCTCGATGAAACTATACATTAAAACCAGATTTTCATATTTTTGAATTTTTTTCAAAATCCGTGGGTTAACCCCTTCTAAAATATTGAGTTTTCGGTAAATGTTCTATATACTGAAGTTTATACTCTTTACTTTTGTTTTAAAATTTAAAAACACATTCTACACTTGAATTAACGTATTCTAAAATCTCTTTCATGATATATAGGAATCATTATAATTTTTTAACATTTAGTTTAGTAAAATTTCATATACTGCCTAAATTAGTGGAATTACCATTATAAAATCTTCATTTTCTAGAGAAATGGAGGCAACAAAGGTTCTAAACCTCTTTGACCATCATCTTATGTCAGTGCTCGATGAAACTATACATTAAAACCAGATTTTCATATTTTTGAATTTTTTTCAAAATCCGTGGGTTAACCCCTTCTAAAATATTGAGTTTTCGGTAAATGTTCTATATACTGAAGTTTATACTCTTTACTTTTGTTTTAAAATTTAAAAACACATTCTACACTTGAATTAACGTATTCTAAAATCTCTTTCATGATATATAGGAATCATTATAATTTTTTAACATTTAGTTTAGTAAAATTTCATATACTGCCTAAATTAGTGGAATTACCATTATAAAATCTTCATTTTCTAGAGAAATGGAGGCAA
Source organism: Brassica juncea (assembly GCA_018703725.1). Classification (NCBI taxonomy): domain Eukaryota; kingdom Viridiplantae; phylum Streptophyta; class Magnoliopsida; order Brassicales; family Brassicaceae; genus Brassica; species Brassica juncea. Next base: position 21,385 of record JAATWR010000165.1, read on the forward strand.
CAAAGGTTCCTAAACCTCTTTGACCATCATCTTATGTCAGTGCTCGATGAAACTATACATTAAAACCAGATTTTCATTATTTTTGAATTTTTTTCAAAATCCGTGGGTTAACCCCTTCTAAAATATTGAGTTTTCGGTAAATGCTTCTATATACTGAAGTTTATACTCTTTACTTTTGTTTTAAAATTTAAAAAACATTCTACACTTGAATTATAGTATTCTAAACTCTCTTTCATGAAATATAGGAATCATTATAATTTTTTAACATTTAGTTTAGTAAAATTTCATATACTGCCTAAATTAGTGGAATTACCATTATAAAATCTTCATTTTCTAGAGAAATGGAGGCAACAAAGGTTCTAAACCTCTTTGACCATCATCTTATGTCAGTGCTCGATGAAACTATACATTAAAACCAGATTTTCATATTTTTGAATTTTTTTCAAAATCCGTGGGTTAACCCCTTCTAAAATATTGAGTTTTCGGTAAATGTTCTATATACTGAAGTTTATACTCTTTACTTTTGTTTTAAAATTTAAAAACACATTCTACACTTGAATTAACGTATTCTAAACTCTCTTTCATGAAATATAGGAATCATTATAATTTTTTAACATTTAGTTTAGTAAAATTTCATATACTGCCTAAATTAGTGGAATTACCATTATAAAATCTTCATTTTCTAGAGAAATGGAGGCAACAAAGGTTCTAAACCTCTTTGACCATCATCTTATGTCAGTGCTCGATGAAACTATACATTAAAACCAGATTTTCATCTTTTTGAATTTTTTTCAAAATCCGTGGGTTAACCCCTTCTAAAATATTGAGTTTTCGGTAAATGTTCTATATACTGAAGTTTATACTCTTTACTTTTGTTTTAAAATTTAAAAACACATTCTAAACTTGAATTAACGTATTCTAAACTCTCTTTCATGAAATATAGGAATCATTATAATTTTTTAACATTTAGTTTAGTAAAATTTCATATACTGCCTAAATTAGTGGAATTACCATTATAAAATCTTCATTTTCTAGAGAAATGGAGGCAACAAAGGTTCTAAACCTCTTTGACCATCATCTTATGTCAGTGCTCGATGAAACTATACATTAAAACCAGATTTTCATATTTTTGAATTTTTTTCAAAATCCGTGGGTTAACCCCTTCTAAAATATTGAGTTTTCGGTAAATGTTCTATATACTGAAGTTTATACTCTTTACTTTTGTTTTAAAATTTAAAACACATTATAAACTTGAATTAACGTATTCTAAACTCTCTTTCATGAAATATAGGAATCATTATAATTTTTTAACATTTAGTTTAGTAAAATTTCATATACTGCCTAAATTAGTGGAATTACCATTATAAAATCTTCATTTTCTAGAGAAATGGAGGCAACAAAGGTTCTAAACCTCTTTGACCATCATCTTATGTCAGTGCTCGATGAAACTATACATTAAAACCAGATTTTCATATTTTTGAATTTTTTTCAAAATCCGTGGGTTAACCCCTTCTAAAATATTGAGTTTTCGGTAAATGTTCTATATACTGAAGTTTATACTCTTTACTTTTGTTTTAAAATTTAAAAACACATTCTAAACTTGAATTAACGTATTCTAAACTCTCTTTCATGAAATATAGGAATCATTATAATTTTTTAACATTTAGTTTAGTAAAATTTCATATACTGCCTAAATTAGTGGAATTACCATTATAAAATCTTCATTTTCTAGAGAAATGGAGGCAACAAAGGTTCTAAACCTCTTTGACCATCATCTTATGTCAGTGCTCGATGAAACTAAACATTAAAACCAGATTTTCTTATTTTTGAATTTTTTTCAAAATCCTTGGGTTAACCCCTTCTAAAATATTGAGTTTTCGGTAAATGCTCTATATACTGAAGTTTATACTCTTTACTTTTGTTTTAAAATTTAAAAAAACATTCTACACTTGAATTATAGTATTCTAAACTCTCTTTCATGAAATATAGGAATCATTATAATTTTTTAACATTTAGTTTAGTAAAATTTCATATACTGCCTAAATTAGTGGAATTACCATTATAAAATCTTCATTTTCTAGAGAAATGGAGGCAACAAGAGGTTCTAAACCTCTTTGACCATCATCTTATGTCAGTGCTCGATGAAACTATACATTAAAACCAGATTTTCATATTTTTGAATTTTTTTCAAAATCCGTGGGTTAACCCCTTCTAAAATATTGAGTTTTCGGTAAATGTTCTATATACTGAAGTTTATACTCTTTACTTTTGTTTTAAAATTTAAAAACACATTCTAAACTTGAATTAACGTATTCTAAACTCTCTTTCATGAAATATAGGAATCATTATAATTTTTTAACATTTAGTTTAGTAAAATTTCATATACTGCCTAAATTAGTGGAATTACCATTATAAAATCTTCATTTTCTAGAGAAATGGAGGCAAACAAAGGTTCTAAACCTCTTTGACCATCATCTTATGTCAGTGCTCGATGAAACTATACATTAAAACCAGATTTTCATTATTTTTGAATTTTTTTCAAAATCCTTGGGTTAACCCCTTCTAAAATATTGAGTTTTCGGTAAATGCTCTATATACTGAAGTTTATACTCTTTACTTTTGTTTTAAAATTTAAAAAAAAACATTCTACACTTGAATTATAGTATTCTAAACTCTCTTTCATGAAATATAGGAATAATTATAATTTTTTAACATTTAGTTTAGTAAAATTTCATATACTGCCTAAATTTGTGGAATTACCATTATAAAATCTTCATTTTCTAGAGAAATGGAGGCAACAAAGGTTCTAAACCTCTTTGACCATCATCTTATGTCAGTGCTCGATGAAACTAAACATTAAAACCAGATTTTCATATTTTTGAATTTTTTTCAAAATCCGTGGGTGTTACCCTTCTAAAATATTGAGTTTTCGGTAAATGATCTATGTATTGAAGTTTATACTCTTTACTTTTGTTTTAAAATTTAAATACACATTCTAAACTTGAATTAACTTATTCTAAACTCTCTTTCATGATATATAGGAATCATTATAATTTTTTAACATTTAGTTTAGTAAAATTTCATATACTGCCTAAATTAGTGGAATTACCATTATAAAATCTTCATTTTCTAGAGAAATGGAGAAAACAAAGGTTCCAAACCTCTTTGACCATCATCTTATGTCAGTGCTCGATGAAACTAAACATTAAAACCAGATTTTCTTATTTTTGAATTTTTTTCAAAATCCTTGGGTTAACCCCTTCTAAAATATTGAGTTTTCGGTAAATGCTCTATATACTGAAGTTTATACTCTTTACTTTTGTTTTAAAATTTAAAAAAACATTCTACACTTGAATTATAGTATTCTAAACTCTCTTTCATGAAATATAGGAATCATTATAATTTTTTAACATTTAGTTTAGTAAAATTTCATATACTGCCTAAATTAGTGGAATTAACATTATAAAATCTTCATTTTCTAGAGAAATGGAGGCAACAGAGGTTCTAAACCTCTTTGACCATCATCTTATGTCAGTGCTCGATGAAACTATACATTAAAACCAGATTTTCATATTTTTGAATTTTTTTCAAAATCCGTGGGTTAACCCCTTCTAAAATATTGAGTTTTCGGTAAATGTTCTATATACTGAAGTTTATACTCTTTACTTTTGTTTTAAAATTTAAAAACACATTCTAAACTTGAATTAACGTATTCTAAACTCTCTTTCATGAAAAATTGGAATCATTATAATTTTTATCATTTAGTTAAGTAAAATTTCATATACTGCCTAAATTAGTGGAATTACCATTATAAAATCTTCATTTTCTAGAGAAATGGAGGCAACAGAGGTTCTAAACCTCTTTGACCATCATCTTATGTCAGTGCTCGATGAAACTATACATTAAAACCAGATTTTCTTATTTTTGAATTTTTTTCAAAATCCTTGGGTTAACCCCTTCTAAAATATTGAGTTTTCGGTAAATGCTCTATATACTGAAGTTTATACTCTTTACTTTTGTTTTAAAATTTAAAAAAACATTCTACACTTGAATTATAGTATTCTAAGCTCTCTTTCATGAAATATAGGAATAATTATAATTTTTTAACATTTAGTTTTGTAAAATTTCATATACTGCCTAAATTAGTGGAATTACCATTATAAAATCTTCATTTTCTAGAGAAATAGAGAAAACAAAGGTTCCAAACCTCTTTGACCATCATCTTATGTCAGTGCTCGATGAAACTAAACATTAAAACCAGATTTTCATATTTTTGAATTTTTTTCAAAATCCGTGGGTTAACCCCTTCTAAAATATTGAGTTTTCGGTAAATGATCTATGTATTGAAGTTTATACTCTTTACTTTTGTTTAAAAATTTAAATACACATTCTAAACTTGAATTAACTTATTCTAAACTCTCTTTCATGATATATAGGAATCATTATAATTTTTTAACATTTAGTTTAGTAAAATTTCATATACTGCCTAAATTAGTGGAATTACCATTATAAAATCTTCATTTTCTAGAGAAATGGAGGCAACAAAGGTTCTAAACCTCTTTGACCATCATCTTATGTCAGTGCTCGATGAAACTATACATTAAAAACAGATTTTCATCTTTTTGAATTTTTTTCAAAATCCGTGGGTTAACCCCTTCTAAAATATTGAGTTTTCGTTAAATGTTCTATATACTGAAGTTTATACTCTTTACTTTTGTTTTAAAATTTAAAAACACATTCTACACTTGAATTAACGTATTTTAAAATCTCTTTCATGATATATAGGAATCACTATAATTTTTTAACATTTAGTTTAGTAAAATTTCATATACTGCCTAAATTAGTGGAATTACCATTATAAAATCTTCATTTTCTAGAGAAATAGAGGCAACAAAGGTTCTAAACCTCTTTGACCATCATATTATGTCAGTGCTCGATGAAACTATACATTAAAACCAGATTTTCATATTTTTGAATTTTTTTCAAAATCTGTTGGTTAACCCCTTCTAAAATATTGAGTTTTCGGTAAATGTTCTATATACTGAAGTTTATACTCTTTACTTTTGTTTTAAAATTTAAAAACACATTCTAAACTTGAATTAACGTATTCTAAACTCTCTTTCATGAAAAATTGGAATCATTATAATTTTTATCATTTAGTTTAGTAAAATTTCATATACTGCCTAAATTTGTGGAATTACTATTATAAAATCTTCATTTTCTAGAGAAATGGAGGCAACAGAGGTTCTAAACCTCTTTGACCATCATCTTATGTCAGTGCTCGATGAAACTATACATTAAAACCAGATTTTCATATTTTTGAATTTTTTTCAAAATCCGTGGGTTAACCCCTTCTACAATATTGAGTTTTCGGTAAATGTTCTATTTACTGAAGTTTATAATCTTTAATTTTGTTTTAAAATTTAAAAACACATTCTAAACTTGAATTAACGTATTCTAAACTCTCTTTCATGAAATATAGGAATCATTATAATTTTTTAACATTTAGTTTAGTAAAATTTCATATACTGCCTAAATTAGTGGAATTACCATTATAAAATCTTCATTTTCTAGAGAAATGGAGAAAACAAAGGTTCCAAACCTCTTTGACCATCATCTTATGTCAGTGCTCGATGAAACTAAACATTAAAACCAGATTTTCTTATTTTTGAATTTTTTTCAATATCCTTGGGTTTACCCCTTCTAAAGTATTGAGTTTTCGGTAAATGCTCTATATACTGAAGTTTATACTCTTTACTTTTGTTTTAAAATTTAAAAAAACATTCTACACTTGAATTATAGTATTCTAAACTCTCTTTCATGAAATATAGGAATCATTATAATTTTTTAACATTTAGTTTAGTAAAATTTCATATACTGCCTAAATTAGTGGAATTACCATTATAAAATCTTCATTTTCTAGAGAAATGGAGGCAACAAAGGTTCTAAAACTCTTTAACCATCATCTTATGTCAGTGCTTGATGAAACTATACATTAAAACAAGATTTTCATATTTTGAATTTTTTTCAAAATCCTTGGGTTAACCCCTTCTAAAATATTGAGTTTTCGGTAAATGCTCTATATACTGAAGTTTATACTCTTTACTTTTGTTTTAAAATTTAAAAAAACATTCTACACTTGAATTAAAGTATTCTAAACTCTCTTTCATGAAATATAGGAATCATTTTAATTTTTTAACATTTAGTTTAGTAAAATTTCATATACTGCCTAAATTATTGGAATTACCATTATAAAATCTTCATTTTCTAGAGAAATGGAGGCAACAGAGGTTCTAAACCTCTTTGACCATCATCTTATGTGAGTGCTCGATGAAACTATACATTAAAACCAGATTTTCATATTTTTCAATTTTTTTCAAAATCCGTGGGTTAACCCCTTCTAAAATATTGAGTTATCCGTAAATGTTCTATATACTGAAGTTTATACTCTTTACTATTGTTTTAAAATTTAAAAACACATTCTAAACTTGAATTAACGTATTCTATATATATATATATATATATATAAATGATTTATTATAAAACCAGTATATGTTTAAATCTATAGTATTGTATTTAACAATCTTATATATTTATCAATACATATTTGTTAACACAATATATATATATATTTACACATGTATAATGTATAATCTAATTAATAATAATAAAATTACTATCCAAATACAATAGTGTTAGGATTTTTAATATTTGATTCGATTTTATTGTTTGGATGATAAAATTTTAACATTATTGTATTTGCATTATAAAATGGTATTACAGTATAACCTCTTTAAATTAATACTCTATAAATTAATATACACTAAAATCTCTATAAAATAATATAATTTTATAGTCTCAAATTGAGTTTTTGGTTCAATTAATATATCAATAAATTAATATTCTCTATAAATTAATAAAAAATTATAATTTTGGTGTAGTCCCAACATTATTAATTTATAGGGGTTTCACTGTATTATTAATTAAATCATATACTGGTAGTAACTCTAAAATAAGTAAATGTTATTATTATTAATTATATTATAAATGGTTATATGAAAATCTAATAATATATTTAGGGAATAATATATATTGCGAAAAAGTAAATGTTATTATTTATTATGGAAATCCAATAATATTTTGATAGAATTAAAAATATGTTGTTAGGATTTCATCATGCAAACACAATGAAATAATGTAAACAACGCGTGTTTTAGTAGAAAGTTCATTTAAAATATCATACATGAAAGAATCAAGACTTTTATTTTAATAGATAAGATTTGAATGATTGTATGTGTTGACCAATTTGAATAGGATAGAATTGTCATTAATGGAAAAAAATATTTTTAAATATTTAATGGCAAAATCCTAAATATAAGATGTAATAGTAAGGCTAATTGTTAGTAATGTTTTAATAATATTTTTTCATTTAGAATATCGTACATGAAAGAAATTATAACTTTTATTCTAATACTGTAAGATTCAAATAATTGTATGTGTTGACCAATTTCAATAGAATAGAAGTGTCATTAATGAAAAGAAATATTTTTAAAAAATTCAATAGCAAAATCCTAAATATAACATGTAATAGGATAGGAAGGTTAATTGTTAGTAATATTTTAATAGTATTGATAAGTTATCACTTTCGGATCTTCACATCTTTGAAAAATCTGATATCCCCATAAAAAGAGAAGAGTATTTAAGGATATATAATAATTGTTTTATTATTTAAATACTATTTTCATAAAAACAAAAGCATATAACAAACCAGTGAAACACATCCATGGCTTCCTCATCAAACATCCACTTCATTTTCGTTCTAATAACATTTCTAACTAGCCTCAAAACTTCGTTTGGAAACATTTCATCGGTCCCATCCCAGCCGTTCTCACCTAAACATGTTGTGATCACTAACAAACTGGTCGCACAGTTTGGATTGCTCGTCCACTGTACGAGCAAAGATACAGATTTGGGGGTTAGATCGGTCCTAATTGACCAAATTTTTGATTTCAGGTTTCGTGTTAATATTTTTCAAACAACGAAGTTTAGTTGTATTTTCTCGTGGCCTGGAATTGTTAGAACGTTTGATATCTTTAGGGTAGACAGAGACGATAGTTCAACAAATAGGTGTGGAGTATGCAGTGAGTGTATTTGGTACATATCTGAGTCAGGTCCATGTCGTATCAGACGTGATGGAGGCCCTCCTTGTTGTTTTCCATGGTCTTCTTAATCATATCAAAATATTTATCCTAAATATGTTACTCCCTCTGTTTCATTTTAATTATTGTTCTAGACTTATACACACATATTAATAAAACACGTGATTTTATATATTTCCAAGATAAAAATACAATTACCTATACACCTAACCATATTTCAACCAATAAAAAAATAAACTGGAGAATCTTATTAATAAATTTTGCATTGAAATTCTAAAACGACACTTATTTTGAAACGAAATTTTTTTCCCTAGAACGACAATTAATCTGAAATGGAGGAAATACATATCAAGGAATACAAATATTTCATTCATTTACAAAATAAACGCGTTTGCTATTTCATATATAAATAATTTTTATTGTTTAAAACAACTTCCATGTTCTTCTTTGGAACTCATTGAGTTCAAAATTAACATTTATTTACATACATTATGCATTTAGTGTAAATTTTCAAATTGAAAACTATGAATGTTGAAAATTTATTCGTTACTTTTTACAGAAAATAAATTTGCAAATTGAAAATTAATCAACTGTATACAAAACATGATTTTAAATTAAGTATTCATATATATATATATATATATATATATATATATAATTTAAAACTATAAAGCTTAACTAAAAACCACAAGAAAAAAATAGAGATAGGGTTTTTCGCGGGTTACCCATGGATAACCCTAAATTTTTCGGGTTTTTCGCGGGTTTACCCTAATGATATCGGGTTTTTTTTGGATTTTTTAGTTTAGGATATTTTTTGGGCGGGTCTAGTTTGGGCCGGGTCTAGTTTGGGCCGGGTCGAGTTTTTTGCCCATGATAACATCCCAACCTACGGGTAATTACCCACTGTTAACATCCCTAGTTGTTACATATCTTTCCCTTTTCTTTTCTAATAATTGTTAAATAGTTTTCATAGACCCAAAATATTTCATTCAGTTTGTTTATGTTTTCTAAAACGATCTTCAACTCCATTCTATTTTCACTTTAAAATAGAGCTTTTAGTAAAAATCTTTCAGTGACTCTATTTTTCACTCTGTATAATAATATAACTCTTGCTTGAAACTGTGTGTCCATACGAATATTTGTATTTACATTTTTTCTAATTAAATATTTATTTTTTATAAACAGTATTATATATTTTTAGCATTTACCTGTATTGAATAATTGTTCAAAAAATATTTTGAACGCAATAATTTTATTGCTTAAGTATTATAAATTTTTTAAAATTTATTTGTACACTATTCATTATTAATAAATAATCTTAAAAATTACTCAATATTCTCTTTTCAATTATATAAAATTAAACTTTTTGTTGATTAATATTTAGTTATGTGTTTTCTATTTTTGAATTTTTAACTTTCTTATTAAAATATATTATTCGAACAAAAACAAAAAATATATATAAGAATTATTTTATTTTTTAAAAAAAATATTTTTTTGATTTTGTATAAGTCTTATTATTATTATTAATTTTAGTCACTTCCGTAATAAAATATATTTTAATTTTTTTATTGTTGGTTTATCTATATAATTTACTCATTAAATGTATAAACGATATTAACCGCTCTAACTTTTAACGTGAGAGTTCCGTCGCGGAAAATCACTTCGCAAATACTAGTATATATATATTTATTAAAATATATCTTCAGAAAATATATGTATAAATTATCTTTTATTTTAAAGTATATTTAGATAACTCATATTATTAATTTTAATCACTTATCTAATCAAATAATTTTAAATTCAATTTTATTTTGTGGCTAATTTATATATTTTCATTAAGAGGGAAGAAATAATTAACTACCGTAGTTGTTTGGAAATGCGTAGATAACGCAAATACCCTCCAAGTTGCTTTGCATGGCATGATACATAGAAACTAATCTATCTGCATTGCTTTTACAATTCATGAATTATTTATCAAATCACAATTTCTAAATATACAAAAATAAACAATTATACTTATTAAATATTCCTAATCTTGCAGTAAATTACTTAGACAACTAAACTTATCAAAAATGAAATTAAATAAATGATCAAGAACTTATGTAGAACTTTTGTATGTTTTTTTAATATTTCTAAAACAAAGTTAAAAGAAAACAAAGTGTAAATAATAGTATGTAGAGCATATATAAATATCATGTTGTTAATATTAAATTATTTTTAAATTATAATGAATAAAAGGTGATTATCAATTAAGTATTGTTCTAGTAATTATATGTAGTTATATATCCATACTATTATTTCATATACAGGGAATACAGTTATTAGAAAAGATATATGTAGTTATTGAGTTGGTATAATCAATATTGTTACGTATATGGTTTTTCATTGTTGGTACTTATCTAGAACATTATTCAATTAATCTATCATTTTGGTTAAACAGGTATCATTATCGCAAGTTCATATTAATTAATGATTTATAATAACCAACTAAAAGTATTTAAAAATATAACAGATAAATTTATAAATATAACAGATAAATTTAAAAATTAAAATTACCAACAAAAAACAATTAAAAATATAATAAATAATTAAAAATATTAATTAAAATTATTGAAAACATTGACAAATAAGAAAAATTAGCTAAAACTATGGAGAAGTTAACACATACTAAAACACTTCATAATAGTTTTAAAATATAACAGATAAGTAAAATTAAATTACTGACTAATAACAATTAAAAACATAACAAATAAATAAAAATACTAACTAAAATAATTGAAAATATGACAAAAAGCAAAATTAGCTAAAATTATGGAGAAATTGACAGATAAATAAAATTAGATAAAACTATGGAAAAATTAGGTAAAACTATTTAGAAGCTAGGGGTGGGCGTTCGGGTACCCATTCGGGTTCGATTCGGGTCTATTCGGGTTTCGGGTTTTCGGGGTCAAAGATTTCAGCCCCATTCGGGTATTTCTAAATTTTGGTTCGGGTTCGGTTCGGATCTTTGCGGGTTCGGTTCGGGTTCGGATAATCCATTTAAATAATTTTTAAAATTTTAAAATTCATTATATACTTTAAATTTCTCAAAGTCTATAAATAAAATAATATATTACAAATAAATTTAAATAACATATGTCAAAATACCTAAACTTAACATATAGATTAGTTTGATTTGAACATTTGAATAGAGAATCAGTAGATTGTTTAAGTATTTTTGGTGTTTTGAGTATACTTTAGCTATTTTAGACATTTACTTTTGACTATTTGTTTATATTTTCAAGTATTTTGGAAAATTTAAAAGTATCTTATATATTTCGGATGTTTTTAATATACATTAAATCTAAAAATAGTTAATATATTTAGATATATAAATCTATTTCGGATACATTCGGGTATACGAAATACTTCGGTTCGGGTCGGGTTCGGTTTCGGTTCTTAAAATACCAAAATTTTGAACCCGTTCGGATATTTAGTGAATTTCGGTTCGGGTTCAGTACTACTTTTTCGGATCGGATTCGGTTCGGTTTTTCGGATCCGGATTTTTTGTCCAGCCCTAGTAGAAGCTAACACATAAGCAAAATCACAAGATAATAATAAGCTTGGCGATCGTGAAACCGGAAATGCAAGCGCAAGTAAACAGTCAGCCCTCGACTCTTGCTTCGTTTTACGTCGGCGACCTTAGCCCAAATGTGACTGAGGTCGATCTCATCACCAAGTTCTCCTTGACCACCCCCGTCGTCTCCGCTCATCTCTGCCACAACTCCGTCACCGGAAAATCACTCTGTTAGGCTTACGTCAACTTTGATTCAACCATCACCGATAAAAAAACGAACTCAATCCGTTTCGTTTTGCTTATGTGTCAGTTTCTCCATAGTTTTACCTAATTTCTCTATAATTTTATCTAATTTTGTTTATATGTCAACTTCTCCATAATTTTAGCTAATTTTGATTTTTGGTCATGTTTTCAATTATTTTAATTAGTAGATTTATTTGTTATGTTTTTAATTGTTTTTAGTCAGTAATTTGATTTTACTTATCTGTTATATTTTAAAACTATTATGAAGTGTTTTTCGTATGTGATAACTTCTCCATAGTTTTAGCTAATTTTGCTTATTTTCAATGTTTTCAATAATTTTAATTAATAGTTTTACTTATTTGTTATATTTTTAATTGGTTTTTGTTGGTAGTTTTAATTTTTGATTTATCTGTTATATTTTTTAAATTATTTGTTATATTTTTAAAAATATTTTTAGTTGGTTATTATAAATCATTAATTAATATAAACTTGCGATAAAGAAACCTATTTGACCAAAAGCATAGGTTAATTGAATAATGTTCTAGATAAGTACCAACAATGAAAACCATATACGTAACAATATTGATTATACCAACTCAATAACTACATATATCATTCAAGTTTCTTTCGTTTACATCACCTCAAATAATAGTATGGATATATAATTACATATAATTACTAGAACAATACTTAATTGATAATCACCTTTTATTCATTATAATTTAAAAATAATTTAATTAACAACGTGATATTTATATATGCTCTACATACTATTATTTACGTTTTGTTTTCTTTTAACTTTGTTTTAGAAATATTCAACAAAACATACAAAAGTTCTACATAAGTTCTTTATCATTTTTTTAATTTTACTTTTGATAAGTTTAGTGGTCTAAGTAATTTACTGCAAGAGTAGGAATATTTAATAAGTATAATTATTTATTTCTTTTATTTAGAAATTGTGATTTGATAAATAATTCATAAAATGTAAAAGCAATGCTGATAGATTAGTTTCTATGTATCATGGCATGCAAAGCAACTTGGAAGATATTTGCGTTATTTACGCATTTTCAAACAACTACTGTAGTTAAGTATTTATTCCCTCTATGATTATGCTAAATCTACGGATGATGTTATAATTGATCATTAAATTAAAGAGAATATTCATTAGTTATCATAATTATCACTATCTAAAAATATTGTATATTCTAATACTCAAGAAAATATGCTCCATCGTAATTATATTTTTAAAATTGACAGAAAACTAAATCTTTGAATATATTCTTTTGAAAAAATGGTTTTTGATAACATGAAACTTAATCAATCTTTTGATAAATACATATTTACACATAATAGATACACATTATAATCTTACTAAACCTAATTTTACATACATTCACATTATAGAAAAAATAACTCGCGTACATACATAAAATAAACTATATTATATACCCTTGTAAAATTAATAATATGTAAAACTTATGTTCACCTAACTTGTAGCATATATTTGAAAGATATACCTTTTTTATTTGGGGTTTAATTCCTGTTACACATACATGTGGACATAGTATATGCTATATTTATATATACATGAATGTTTTAAATTTATTTTACGGTACAAAAAGTATTTATGTTATAATAAAAAAAATTCATATTTTAAATGCATGATTTTTAATAATTTATTTTACGCATATAAAAAATATTTAACTTTTTCATAATATTAAATTTATCATTAAATATTTCAGACACATGAGCAATAAAATGATTTATAAATTGATTATAAATTTATGTATCAATATTTGTCAAAATATCATGTCTGCAGGTGCGGTCAAAACACCTAGCGGATATTATAACAACTAAGCCTCGTAGAGCCTAATGAGACCGACTCGGACCCATAGAAAAACCATGACAAACTCTGTGCGTTTTGGATAAATACAAACGAATTACGAATACAAAAAAGGCAGAGAGCCAGAGAGGGCCACGTCTCCGTTGCAAATTAGGCGGTAGGCTTCTTCACCACGAAGCAAAAAGGGAAAGAAGAACACCCAAGCAAACTCACTACAATTCTCTCTCAACAAAGGTACATAGATTTTTATTTTACTTATATCTAACATAGGAGTATTAAGTAAACTCACTACAAATCCTCTCTCGACTCAGCCAAGGGAGTTTTAAGATATACAACGTGCACCCTTTCGAGGGGGAAAGCTACAAAGCTTAATTTATTTAGTTGTATGTTTTGGATTTTAAATTTAAGCGCCGCCTAAAGGTGGCTAATTAAGCAGTGGGAGAGTTAGCGGAAGATTGATGTCGGAGATTTGTCCGGGAGACGTCTCCATATTATCAGCTTCTGCTCCCGCAGTATTCTTCTTCTCCATCTGCAAGATAATTATAGGTCAAAACTTCAAATCACCATAACCACTAATATCTCTCTTTTTTTGTCTTTTTTTTAACACTTTCCATTAAAAAGGATGAATACAAAGATAAGTCCAAGCAAAACAGATATCAGAACCAATCTAAAAGAACAAACACATAAGAGACAAAACTTCAATAATTTAGTATCTACACAAGGAATATTCTTTTCCTACCCACCATTCAAATACATAGCAATCCTGGCTTTCATACTTGCAAATTTTGGTTTCCGTCTTAGTAATATTTTCACCAAGTTGGTATAAACATTAACACAATATATAATAAATTAAACCAAATCTATCCAAAAATCTGAATGCCCTAATACTTGAAAAGTGCAATATCTATTATTAATGTATATATGTGTGCAAGTATAAGAGTGTGTATATTTGCAAAAAGTGCTTACTGGCTTCTGCATATTTATAAAGAAAGTGGCTTTCGTTACCTGGCTAGCCAAAGCCTGATTCTCTTCTTTCAGCAGCTTCTCCTGTTTAATACGGACAACATGTTCATCAGTTACCAAGTTTCTAACTAAACCTATTTCAGATTCTGGTATTCAAAACATTTGCATCATTCCTGATAGATAAGATTCATTATGAAGAAGTTTGCTGTAGACTTGCAAGCTCATAAAGCACACTTAGAGAAACTAACACATAAGTATTTTGAGGCTCTCACCACAAGAGAAGATATCTGAAGTGCTATCAAATCATATATCTAACCTTTTCTTTGAGGCTATCAACAAGCTTCAACATTAGTTCGGTCTGCAACAAATTAAATATAAGTGAACACTCGTTTCAACAAATAAAGTAAGAAAAAAGAAGACATTATATGGAGTCAACGTACCTTCCTAGCTCTAGTTAGAGAGAGGGCATTCTCAAGGTGACCCTCAAGCTGAACGAGGGAGTCCACGCTTACATCGACATTTGATTCCACAAGCTTGCTGCATATATATGCACAGATTGACAAGAACCCTAATACCTTTGTAATGAAAGGAGGATAGGAAAAATAGTTTCAGTTAGTACTAACCTTTCCACAAGTTCGAGTAACTCATTGTGTGAACCATAGTTCAGAGCTTTTGACTGAAGATCCTGTGCATGGAGAAGGGATATAAGAGGCGGAAGACAACGGATTTGAGAAATTTGATATGCATGTGGATCCATAACCTCACATAGGATTATTCAGCGAACTAATAGCTCATAGGTGGACCAACAATGCAATACCTCTATCTAGATCTCCACAGTTTAAATTAAAATGCTAAACATGTGTTAACATATGTTTATCGAAAAATTACTCTCAAGGGAGCATCAATATCTCTCAACAACCTCTTCTATGTTGAGGAAAACATTTGATAACTACAGCTCCAAAATAGAGATGATATGCCCAAACGTTAAATGGGTATGAGCCAATGCCCACAAAACGCATGCTGAAAGTTAAGGCTATGAGTTGGCTCTAATCAGTATATATGGAGCTCTCTAAGCCTTATTTACTCCTTAAAACTGCAGGAGGAAATAATCAAAATGTTTGCATTACCAGGGCTTTAACATCATCAGCATGTTGTTTTCCATATCGATCAAGGATCCTGACCAAGCTGGAGAAAAAAAAAATTTAAGAACAAAAACTACCAGATAACCCTTGATGAAACATCAAAAAAGACATTTTAAAACAAAATGTTAATTTCCCGACACCTAAGATTTGCTAAAATTTCAGGAAAAGCTGTAGTGATCATGTTCAAGTAGCCGCTAATTTGGATTCCCACTTCTTATAGCATCCTCTGATGCTTGCTAAGGAATATTTACATCAGAATCAAATATGCACACAATGATTGTGATTAAAGAATAGAAATAGATACCACATCACTTTATTGTAGCATATGTGCTGTAATTAAGTACTAAATGTGAGGCTTGTTCTCAAATCGACCGAAATTCAACATTCTGTTATATATACACACACATATATATATATATGATAAAATTAAGAATCAATTAGAAAAGTTATAATCTGGATACGTAATAAATCCAAGGTAAATATATTATTTATTTGAAGATCTCCAGTTCTATATCTTTTAGTCAATAGCCGCACAATGTAGCTTAGGACAAGATTATAGGGGGTGTCTTAACACAGGCCCTTAAGGAAAAAACACGGGGACCGAGAGAAAAACAGAAGGAAAATCCCTTAATTAAGGGCCGAACCTTCACGAAAACTGACCAAAAAAAAAAATTTAAGGGACCGACAAAACTTAAGGGACTTTGTCTCGGGACCACTGATAATCTTGCCCTTACATTCAGATCAGAACTCTGATCTACTATTCAGCAAAATTTATAGATCTCTCCGGACTAAAGCTCCAATGATATTAACCACTCTAAAAACAGGAACATTAATCAGTAACCACGGATTTAAAAATTCAGTAATCGATTATTTTCATAGGAAATCCCTAAAGGCAACTAACAACTGATAAACTAACAATCAAAAACGGCCTGAAACTTCACTAACAACATCAAGAATGCATCACAACGCTTCAGAAAGATCTTGAAGGACATGCAAATTTTTACAAATAAAATAAAATCCATGCAGAAAAAAAAAATCAAAGAAGAACGAAAAGAGGGAGAGAGAGAAATGAAGAAAGTAAGAAGGTTTAGCTCATCACGACATTGTTCTTCCTCAGATTTGGTTATCTCATGTATCTCTCATGGCCATAGAAGAAACAATTTTTTAAAAAAAAACACAAAACCGAGAAATCCACAAGAGATTTGTCGGAAAAAAAATCAAAGTGTCTTTTAATTATTTAATTATATTTTTTAATTATTTTATCAAAGTAAACAGAAGCTTAAAGGTCAAATAAAAGAAAACCAAGAAGAGGAGAAGTCATACTTATCCCCGGAGGAGAAGCTGTAGAGCTTGCCGGAGGCGGAGACAACTAGAAGAGCAACGGATGCATCGCAGAGAACAGAAAGCTGACGAGCTTTCTCAATGAGACCACTGCGTCGTTTGGAGAAGGTGACTTGTCGGCTACTTTTGTTCTCAATTCGTTTGATTTCTAGTTTTTTTCTTCCCATGGCTTCTGTCTCTGATAGGCCTTCGTGCCCTAATTTGATCCCCAGGTTCGGCTCAAGTGGCCAGAGATACTGAGCATTTTTCTTTTGTTTTTTTTTTCCTTTTATTTTCTTTTTTTTTTTGTGCCTCTACTTTTCCTCGGGCTAGGTTTTTTTTTGTTTGTTTGGGGTAAACGAGAGAGATGAAAATAAAACGTGAACGTGAAACGATGCGTTTTGACGACAAGACAGCCCGCCTGTCATGACGAACGTCCTGTGGACGGTGTTGTGTTGTGTTGCTCTTGCCTTTCTAATATGGAACGTTCCATATTTGTCCAAAAAAAAACGTTCCATATAGGGATTATATGTTTATTTTTTAGAATATGTTAAAGCCTGTAAGGGGTTCGAAAAAATATATGTATATCATTATTTTAATTACATGATTATATTTAAAAAATTAACAGATTGACACCTATTTTTTGTATTCCACATGTTTTTAAAAATTCAGTTTATAGAATTTTTACTCTTTCATATGTATTTATGATTTTATCTTTTTTTTTTAATTCTAAGAATTTCTCTTACAACTTGGAACTGCTCTAAGTATAGAGTTGGATTTGCGGATCAATCCATCCGGCTTGACCTGCTAACTGGTGGATTGATTCATTTTTTCGATTCAAAATTTTAATCCACATAACCAGCTAAGAAAGATTCATATATCTTATAATCCGCGGGACTCGCAGTTAATATAAATTTTAATAAAATAATTATTTTAATATATATTAATTAATTTTTATAAAAAAATAATTAAAGATATATAATTTAATAATTTGCTAACTTCTATATATATTTTTAAGAAAATGTTATTATTTTAATTTTTTTATAAACGATTAAATTTTCTTTTGTGGATTAGGAGATACCTGCAATTCAAATCCATTGGTCTGCACCCACCCGGTTTAAAATCGACTCTATCCATACCAATATATTGAATTTTTTAAATTGATAGATCTATACACATCCCACTGCGGATCAAACGGGATGGGACCTGCTAGTAATAATTAAATTCTCAACTTTTTTTAATCGACAATTAAATTATCAGCTCTATCTAAGTATACATTATTATTTAATCAGCAATATCGTAATAATTAAATTATCAGCTCTATCTAAGTATACATTAGTAATAATTAAATTCTCAGTTAAATGTATCTGAAATAGATTTATATACCTAAATATATTAATTATTTTAGATTTAATATATATTAAAAACATCCAAAATATATAATCCTCTTAAGTTTTCCAAAATACTTGAAGATATATACAAATAATCTAAAGTAAATGTCTAAATAGCTAAAGTATATTCAAAACAGTAAAAATACTTAAACAGTCTATTGACTCTTTATCCAAATGTTCAAACCAAAATAATTTAGGTATTTTAACATATATTATTCAAATTTATTTGTAATATGTTATTTTATTTATAGATTTTAAGAAATTTAAAGTATACAAGGAATTTTAAAATTTTAAAAATAACTTAAATGGGTATCCGAACTCGAACCGAATCCGCAAAGATCCGAATCAAACCCGAACCGAAATTTTGAAATACCCTAATGGAGCTAAAATCTTTGATCCCGAAAACCCGAAATCCGAATATACCCGAACCAAACCCTAATATGTACCTTAACGTCCAGCCCTAAAATTTTGTTTAATTTGTTATACAACTTTCAACTCTATCCAGAACCCGACAAGATAATATCAGTCTGTTAGATTCCTGTAAGATTAACGCTAGTTTATGATATTGCAATTAGAATTTAAATGGATTTTTGCCGACAATAGAACAGCAGCATCTACTCCATAAAAAACCTCCATTCGTCCAACCTGTAGCATTAAATACTATAATTGTTTCGATGACGAGATTAAGCACGATGCACTCTTTCTTCTCGATATACATTTCACCTTCACGTTCGATCGATAGAAACAGTACAGTCGTCGAATAAATAGTTTTGAAAAAATACGAATAACCCAAGAAACAAAAAAAGAAGAGTAGGTGAAAATATTTAAGTGGGCTTAGTATTTGTACGAAAGCCCATTACAGGCCCGTATAGTCATCCCATTTCACCCACCATTGTTTCCGTTGTTAAAGCTCTCTCAAACCTCCCTTCGAAATCTCCGTCTCTTCTTCTTCTTCTTCTTCTCTCTCTCTCTCGATCTGCAATGGCTGCCTCCAACTCCGTTTTCACCACCGCTCCGTCGCGAAATCTTGCACATTTCTCTCTTCACCAGTCATTATCTCTACCGTCGAGTCTCACGCTCACCGGATCGAACTCCGTCGCGTTTCGTCCCAAACTCCGATCCAGCTCGCTCGTCTTGTGCTCCACCGATGAGACGAAGATCTCCGCAGAGAAAGAGATCCCAATCGAACTCAGTAAGTAATCTTTCTCTAATGTCATTCTGATTACATTTCGATTTTCAATTAAATTAATAAATAAATAATATTACAGGGTACGAGGCTTATCCGACAGTGATGGACATTAACCAGATACGTGAGATTTTGCCTCACAGGTGAAAACTTTTCTTAACACATTGTTTCTCTATAGCTGAAGCTGTTTTGTTCTGATTCGTTGTCTTAATCATCTGATGTTGGAATGTTTGAGTAGGTTCCCGTTTCTGTTAGTGGATAGAGTGATAGAGTACACAGCTGGCGAATCTGCGGTAGCTATCAAGAACGTGACAATTAATGACAATTTCTTTCCTGGGCATTTCCCTGAGAGGCCCATTATGCCTGGTGTCCTCATGGTTGAGGTAAATAATCCCATTGCATGCATCTCTCTTCTTATTACTCCAAGCTTCAGTCTTTTTTGCTACTCGATCGTCTTTGGAGATCTTGACATTACAGTTTGTTCTGTTTTTTTTTTGCCAGAATAGAATGCTTACCTATGTATACAAGGAGTAGTTAGCTGAATTGTTGGTTTTGAGTGGTGACTCTTGGATAATAGAATGAGGGTGAAAAATTATGTTTAGGTTTGAAATAAGAGGGAACTAGAGGTGAAGGCTTTGCTTTAAGTTTCAGTTTAAAGAGAGGGACTGGATTTGAGAGTAAGATAGGCTGTAATACCTTGGATCATAGCTTTATATGAACATTTACTTTACTGCTGATATAAGTAAAACTAGTAGCAGCCTGTTCCAGATGTATGTGCCATGAAATGATTAGGAGACTCATTGTGTTATTAAGAGCTACAAATAGCTTCTTCATCCTCTAGTCTTCTTTCATCTTTTTTTTTTTGCTTTCCACAGGCCATGGCTCAGGTGGGAGGTATAGTGATGCTACAACCAGAAGTGGGGGGATCTAAAAGCAACTTCTTCTTTGCTGGAGTTGACAAAGTCAGATTCAGAAAGCCTGTGATTGCTGGTGACACTCTGGTGATGAGGATGACGCTTGTGAAGCTGCAGAAGAGGTTTGGTATAGCCAAAATGGAAGGGAAAGCATACGTAGGGAACACGTTGGTATGCGAAGGAGAGTTCTTGATGGCTATGGGAAAAGAAGAGGAGTGATCATGTTCTCATGCCTTTTGCTTTTTTTTTTTGCTTACCCCTTGTGGGTGGGTACGAGTTATCACACATTGAGTCTCATTTCTATCTGTTTCTGTTGTCTGTTCCGTGTGTTGTTGACCATTTAAAGAAAAGTTTGAATCGAAGTTATCACATCTTAAGTTACCATTTGCTTGTTCTTCTCACCCTTGTGGCCTACGCTTACACCACACCTACACTTTGCTTGCACAGTCCTGTAAACAGGCATGCAAAGAGTCTTCGGAGAAGATCTCAGGCTTACGATATGTTAGGCTTAGCTAAAGAGAGTTTGTTAGATGCGGTTCTGTTTAACGAATGTTCTCAGTCGAATGATCTGGATTTTTCCATGAGGCAGAACAAGGTTCCTGATTACCCAGAGACGTTGGTAGCGGCTTGGTTGTTTAAAGAAGCGCCATTGAAGCATGGAGGTGTGCATACGAAAGCTGAAGAAAGATATGGAAATGAAACCGATATGGGAATGGGAAACTGTGAATTATACGAGGACTTGATGATGAGGAGGAAGTAGAAGGCCATGTGTGAAGAAACTCTGGAACAATGGTTACAACAAGGTTCTCTAAAAGAAGTTGAGAAGACAAGAAATGTCATTGCGTTGGTGGCTGTACAAATATATTATACAGAGGCTGATGGCGTTAAGAAACAAAAAGAATACGACTCTGCTGGGGATCGAACCCAGAATCTCTGGTTTCGTAGACCAGCGCCTTATCCATTGGGCCACAGAGTCTTTTTGTTTGTTGTATGATATATTATGGTTATAATCTCTATCAAACCCAATTAAAGAACATTGAGTAGAACTGAACCAAAATCTAGTTTGAACAACTCAAAAGTGTATGAACTCCCAAAACTGAATTTCTCAAAAGTCAAAACCGAAATGAAACTAATCTAGACTGAACACAGTTGAACGATACATCATGATACAGAAAAGAAAAGCTGAAACTTTGTGACACAAGAAAGATCCATATTCATGAAAACAGACAGAATATCACCTGAGACTTAGGTACATCCTGAGAAACTCCTAACACAATTCAGTTAAAGAGACAACTTATTGTACTTATTGATCCTACGGAAGATGATAAAGTATGTCTTTTGAGAAAATAAGAGAAATGTCGAAAGCAAACATTCATTTTGAACCCTTGTTTTATCTTCAAACCATGGCTTCTGCCTTTTTCTCTGCCAGTTTCTGTAGCTTCTCAGGACGAGTATCTTCGGCTTTACCTTCCTCATAAGCTGCAACATGAACTCCAAGAGCTGCACGACCCGACGGGTCAAGGTTCCCTTTCCAAGCAGCGTCCCACTCCACAGCTTTTGCTGTACTACATGCTACACTTGGACCTCCTGGTACAGTAGCTCTAGCAGCGCTCTGCTCATTACATAATCCAAAAAAGACACATACCAGAGCAAAGATCAAAGACAATTCAGACATTAGAAGTAAGAGAATGATAACTAACCTTAGGGAAGAACTTCTCAAAGATAGCTCTGTAGTAGTAAGCTTCCTTTGTCAAAGGTGTGTTATCAGGGAAGACAAAGTTTGCGTTCGTCAGCATTGCGTCGGAGACCTAACCAAGAGAGAAAACAAAGAACCACATTACATAAGATTCTTTCCTATAATTTAAAGATGTCTTCTTACATGTTTGTTTGCATGATCTTTCAGACCATCAATCCAGCTGTATCCAACTCCATCACTGAACTGTTCTTTCTGCCTGTATAGAATGTGCTGCATTTTTTTCACCATAAAAAATGACAAAACTTGTTAGCAAAGCTACATACTTTCATCAATTGCAGAGAGCACAAAGTTTTTGTTAGAAAACCTTTGGTAGATAAGGGTTCTTCTCATCATCAAAGGCATTGCGTAACACCCATTTCTCAATCCTTCCCAAGTCAGGCCTGATCTGCATTGTAGATTAAACTAGATTATAAATAAAACAAAAGCCATTCTAGAATGTTTTTATATATTAAAGAAACACTCTTTTTGATGTGTGATATAGAAAGATGCCACCTACCATCTTCCACTCTGGATCGATGCCCATTGCTACATCTAAAAACTCTTTATCGAGGAAAGGTACACGAGCCTCAACACCCCATGCAGAAGTTGATTTATTAGCCCTCAAGCAATCATATTGATAAAGAGCTTTGATCTGCAGCAGCACACAAACAAGGTTCAGAAGTTACAAAAAGGGCAGAGAGTAGAACAAGAAAAGTCTGGTCTAACAAACAGGCGTTACCTTACGGCATGTTTCCTCGTGTAACTCTTTCTTGTTAGGTGCTTTATGGAAGTACAAATACCCTCCAAAGATTTCATCAGAGCCTTCACCAGAAAGAACCATCTTCACACCAAGTGATTTGATTTTTCTCGACATAAGAAACATGGGAGTGCTTGCTCTTATAGTAGTCACGTCATAGGTCTCCACATGGTATATAACTTCTTCTATTGCATCAATCCCTTCCTGAACTGTAAAGTGTAACTCGTGGTGGCGAGTTCCTAGATAGTCAGCAACTTCTTTACCAGCTTTAAGATCCGGAGATCCCTGAGAAAAGAAAAGCAAAAAAGGTTAAATAATAAATTTTGATGAAAACATTTTTGAGTAGTCAGGTAAAAGCTTTTAAAGACCTTTAAACCAATACAAAACGTGTGCAGCTTGGAACCCCACTGACGAGCATCTGATTTTTCCAAATGGCGTATAGCCACTGAAGCAACAAGGGATGAGTCTAATCCTCCAGAGAGAAGGACACCAAAAGGCACATCAGTCATTAGTCTTTTTATAACAGCCTGCAAAGTCAACAATATGATCACAAGAAGGAACATTCTTCATAGCATCTTGAGCAACTAAACAGACAATATAAATAGGAAACTAAAAATTTAAAACCTTGAGGAGGATAAAGCTCCAGAATTTACCTTCTCGAAAGTATCGCGCAATACTAAGGGATCATAAGGGGTTGAAGGAACCATCTCAGAGAACCATGGAGGGTTGTACCACCTCCTAAGACCACCTACAAGAAATGTAAATTAGCAAATTTTGAACTTTGGTGGTGTGGCCAAAGCGATATGAGTAAGCCAAGCAAACATCATGAAGTTACTGTAAAATAGATGTGAGATGCAAACCTTGTTTACTGGAATAGATGTGGCCTGGGGGGAAAGCCATAAACTGTTCACAATCATCACTAAGTGCTTTCATCTCAGAAGCAAACCAGACAGAACCTATGGGATAAGATTTGTTTAACCAGAGAGTAATCAATGAAAAGGATTACAAACAAGACATAAAAAAGAAAACACTTTCAATCCATTAAGGTGTGTGATCGCACCATCGACACCCCAGCCAATGTAGAGTGGGATGACACCAATGGGATCCCTTACAGCAATATAACTTTTGTCCTTTGTATCAAGCAGGACAAATGCAAACATGCCGTCCAACATGTTGATAAATTCCTCTCCATGTTCTTCGTACTGCAGCCAATAAATCAAACAGAATGGTGAAATGATGAAAATAGAGTCTAAACACAAAGATCTAGGTGACCACATTCTCATAGAAATGCAGAAACACACACAACATCTATCTATCTAGGTAAGCCCTGAAGTCATCAAAAACATAAATGATACTTACAAGATGGGCAAGCACTTCACAATCACTCCCTGTGTGGTACTTGTGAGACTTCAGACTCTCACTTTCACGCAAAGCCTTGTGGTTGTATATCTCTCCATTGACCTGAAAGCAAGTAAAAGCCTTGTGGTTTGTATGCTATCATCTGAGAAGGAACTGAGGTTATTAGAACACAAGCCCAACAATGTACCGTGACAACGACGGTCTTATCTTCGCTGTAGAGCGGTTGGTCTCCAGAGATGGGATCAATGATGGCCAAACGCTCATGAGCCAAGTAACAATCCTCATAACAATGGAGCCCACTCCAGTCAGGACCTCTATGCCTCAATCTACACAAACAGATCTTAACCATTTCAATCAATCTTTCACATCATTTTTATCCATAAAGTTTGAAACTTTTCTCTTCCAAATCAAAAACCCATCAACGTTTAGGACATTACACAGCCCGAGGAGATCGAGAAAACCAAATGGAGACACGATAAAAAAAAGAGATGACTTTATGGATTGAGAATATATATACCTGCGAGAGAGTTTGATGATACGAGAACGTGTGGCTTGTGAGTTATCGACGCAGCCTAGGACAGCAAGAATCCCACACATGGTTGATGGATGGTGGCGGCAAGACAGAACACAACGGCTTCTGAGGAAATGGATGCTGAAAGAAAAAGTAAAAGGATGATTCTTTATAACGTGGGTTCGACTCAATCACAGCCGTTGATTCTGTCAATTAAATTGTTGATTTTATTTCCAAATGGAAAAGATTCGATTTTTAGTTACCCTAGTTTGCTTTGACTCGTTGAATCTTTGGCAAAAGATTCTCGAGAATATAACAAAAGTTAGGTGTTACTTTACCATAGGTTATACACTTACTACGAAATAAAATATAGTTTAATGCAGTCTCTAACGACGTCGTTAGTGTATAGAGGCAGTCATGGCATTTCCAAGCAACATTTGACCATTTGTGCTAGAACTTGAAACTTGGTGATGGATAGGCATGGATCTTTTGCAAATTCGCCTAGGTAATTGTCCAATAGAATTGTTATGCTTTGGCTTACCTCGAACCTGTTGCTGTTGTTGCTGCTCATGCATCAATGATACTCGAGACAAATAAAACTGTTGAAGACAGAACTATGGTAAAAATTCAAGTTACTAGAATCCAAATTCTGATTTTTCCGGACTTTAGTTGTCTAGAGTTGCAATTACTAGACTGATATAGACTTGAAGATTGTGAAGCTAGCACATGTATCTTTTATTAAATATACTATCTGTGTGTACAACTCCACTGGTTTGATTAATCTTGATCACATATGTTGTGAAAATAGTTTCCGGTCGAGGATAAAAGCCAGAGTCTTTGAGTTATTAGGAATCAGAATAATGACAAGAACATTAGCAAGTTGTACTCTATGCCAAAATAAAACACTATAAGGCTCTTATCATTATCACTGAGAACCTTAGCATACTTTTTATACTGCAACAACATTATGAGCTCAGGTTCAATAAAAAAAAAGGTTATGACACAAAGCCAACATTATCTCCAGTTTCTTTCTAATGACAAGAATCAACTTTTGTCATATCCACGAACTATTTTGCTGGCTCTGCTGCAGCCGGTACATCTACTTTTGCCCCCATGAAACTTGACTGCATCATACATATTGTGACAATGTGTTACACTTCCTTTGAGAAGATAAGCTTGGTGTAACAAAGAGAAATAAGCATATTTTCCTTATATCATTGTCCAAACAGATCTTTAAAGTGTGTATTAGTTAACTTTTTTGCCAAGACTTGTTTTATGTGCAAATATTTTTATTTAAGCTAGCACTTAAATTTATGTGCATTGGAAGAAACTTTTAGACGGTTTTTTTGTCATCAACGTTTTTTTCTTTTTTTTTTTTATTAAAGAATGCATTTTAGTCTCTTTTATCATATAAACTGTGAACATAAAAATATGTATATGGTTGACAAAAGAAAAAAAGTGATCCCCCCATACCTTATTGCACAAGACAACAAAGAGAAATTGATTACTCCAATAGTTTATTTATGTTCTGCTTTGACAAAAGTGAGTAATTTATTTTATCAGAATTTCATAATAATTTTATATTGCTAAAAAGTAGGCAAATTAATTAATCAATTTCAATTTGCTAAAAAAAAATTATTTATCAACAAAAAATTATATATATCGTGGTTGGCGGTTACTTTCGCGTTTACAGAGCCATAATATAAACGCGTCAAACTCAAACCTCGTCTCAAATCTGTACCTGAAAAATCGAAAACTCTCAGATCTGCTAATAACTCTATCGTGACCGTGAAGAGAGAGAGAGAGAGATCTCTCGAGAGCGAAAAAATGGCGGCAGTGACACCATTAGCAAAGTTCAAGCTCGTCTTCCTCGGAGATCAATCCGTCGGCAAGACCAGCATCATCACTCGTTTCATGTACGACAAATTCGACACCACCTATCAGGTTTGTGAACAACACACAGATCGATCGGTTACCAATTGCGATCTACAGCTATTTTTTTTCAATCAGAATGCGAATCTGTGTGATTCGCGATCGTTTTGCTGTTCTTGTGTTTGTGAGGAGATTTAGATCAAATTCAAAATTTTGAATGGAACTTGTAATGTGGATCGGATTCGAAATCTATGTGATTCTTTCGTTATGTTCATTTGAAAATTTTGGCAGGCAACTATTGGGATTGATTTCTTGTCAAAGACGATGTACCTTGAGGATAGGACTCTTCGTCTCCAGCTATGGTAAAATCATCTTCTTGCTAATTCATTTCTCACATACTTTCACAAGTATGTAGAGTGTAAAGTCAAATCTGAGGTTTCTCACGCCAATTCATGCTTTTTTTAGCTTCATATTAGTATATGAATTTTGCTTAAGATGCTTAAGGTTGTATGTTCATTTCGAAAAACGTCAAATATAAACAAGTGCTAGCTACTAAATAACATGTATCATCTCTATTGACTATTGAATTTTCATTCGTTTAGATATATATATTTGGTTTCTTATGCATATAGTCTCTGGTGATTGATATGTGCGTTTCAGTAAGCGTCTTCTGAGTTTTATAATGGCACAGGGATACTGCCGGGCAGGAAAGATTTCGAAGTCTGATACCAAGTTATATCAGAGATTCCTCTGTTGCTGTCATTGTCTATGATGTTGCAAGTAAGACTTCTCAGCTTTACAATCAAAGTTTCTTTTGTCTACAATAGACACAGGATCGAGAGTACATCTCTTCTTTGAATAACCATAGATAGACTAGAAAAAAAAACTTTAAATTCTCACAGATTTTGCAAGAATGGCATGTAAAGTCTCGTACTTTTTTTCAATGTATAGATAGGCAGTCGTTCTTGAACACCTCGAAGTGGGTTGAGGATGTTCGTACAGAGAGAGGGAACGATGTCATAATTGTTCTGGTGGGTAACAAAACAGATCTCGTTGACAAGAGGTAAGTAAGATACACTTGACCTTAATGATGACATCAAATCCAATGAATCAGTTGGATGGAAACCTTTTGTCATTAGCTATCAACTTGACATTTTGACAGGCAAGTGTCGATAGAGGAAGGGGATAACAAAGCTCGTGATTTTGGAGTAATATTCATAGAGACCAGTGCAAAAGCAGGATTTAACATCAAGGTGAGAGAACCAACTATCTATCCTAGTGACAGTTTTAAAGATCTTGAGACTTCTTTGAATAACGTTTTTGTCTCCCTCTGTGTGTGTTTTCTTAACTTGTAGCCACTATTCCGCAAGATTTCAGCGGCATTACCAGGAATGGATACACTCTCGTCAGCGAAACAAGGCGATATGGTTGATGTCAACCTAAAGTCATCGAACCATTCGTCTCAAGCGGAGCAACAAAGTGGTGGCTGTTCGTGTTGATTGATTTTTTTTATTAAATATACTTTTAACAGCAACAGAGTAAGGAGATTTTTAAAAAGGATTCATAACTTGATGGTATAAATAAATTCTGGTGTAAGGAAAGAGATTTTACTTGGGATCTCTAGTATTCTTTGAGATGTTTTGAGTTCAATATTGAGCATGTGTA
>JAATWR010000166.1:0-50000 GCA_018703725.1 Brassica juncea
CTCACAATTCCTCCAGAGTTCTGCTGAAAACAATCCACAAAGATGAACGATTCTTCAGTAGGCTCTATCTTCAGACCTAGATGGTCTGCTATCACCTTGGGTAAGATGCTAACTCCAGATCCTGTGTCACAAAGGGCACGTGGGAAGTTGATCCCCTGTACTGAGCAAGGAACAACAAAATTTCCTGGATCCTCCTTCTTCTCTAGTTTGATCCTCCTCTTCATACGTTCTCTGACTTGGTTGAACATCCTCTTGATGTCTTCTTCTGTCTCCCTCTTGCAGCTTCTCTTGCTTTACCACTCTCCAAAAATCATCCTCTTTGATAGCACTGACGTTGTGGCCTTTTGTTTCTTCTCCAGTCCCTCTTCTTAAAGCTTCATGCTTCTTAACAGCTTCTCCTGTCTGAATCACTTGAGTCTCTAGTTTCTTCACATGGGTACTCAAAGCATCAAGCTTTGTGTTCAAAGTGGTGTAGACAGCGTCGATCTTTCCATTGAAGTTCACCTCTAACTGCTGCTGGCTTTCAAGAACTTTGTTGAGCATGTCTTCTAGCTTTCCTTCTGGGGTTGGTGTGGGTGGCTTCATGTAAGATGAGTTTCCATAACTCCTGTTGTTGTTGGGGTTGCTGCTGTTGAAGTTTCCTCTCTGTCCTGCGAAGTTTCTGTTTCCTTGGTTTCCAGATCTCTGAAATCCGGTTCCACTGATCCAGTTGACTTCTGCTTCTATGTAGTCATCTTCTTCATCAGCTTCTGCATCCTCCACTGAGCAGATTTGCTTGTTTAGCAGTTTCCGAACATTGTACCTCATTTATCTGTTCCTTTCCAAGGAACGCTGCAGATCTTGCTCTTACAATGTTCTTTGTGCTGTTGCTGGATGCTAGGTTGTCTATTAGCTTCATAGCATCTTCAGGATTCCTTGTGGTGAAGTTGCCTTCACTCGCAGTGTCTAGAGCCATCTGATATTCCAGTGCGATGCCTCTGAAGAAAGTGCAGAGCAGATGCACTTTGTTGAATCCATGGTGTGGGCAGTCTCGCTAGTAAGACTTGAATCTGATCCAGGTATCCTTGAATGACTCTCCAGGCTCCTGATTGAATGTGGCAATTTTCCTCCTTAAGTCTTCAGCGCGCGCATCATCAAAGAAGTTACGCAAAAATGCATTTTTGATGTCGCTCCAGGATGTAAGAGATCCCGGTGGTAGCTGCTTAAGCCACTGTAAAGCTCCTCCAGATAAAGAGTGTTTGAAGAGCTTACAGAGAAGGTAGTCCACAGGGACTCAATTGGCTTTGATAGCAGATATGAGATCCTCGAACCTCTCCAGATGGTCCATGGGATGCTCACTGGACAGCCCATAGTAAGGTGTCTATCCCACAAGGGTGTAGTACTGCGGCTTGAGCTCGAAATCGCCTCTCTGAATAGCAGGGGGACGAATGGCTGATCTGTTGGTGTAGAACTGATCTGGACGGTTGTAGTCAGCTAATGTTCGAGCAGCCTCTTCTACAGGTTGAACAGCTCCTGTAGGTGCAGTTTCTGGCTCAGGGATTACTTCATTCTGAGCGTTGAGTTTCTGACCTGCTTCATTACGAAGGTGACCTTCTTGGTCACGCAAGTCTCCATTCTCATCTCGTGTGAGAATAATAGGCGCAACCATGACTCGCGGAGTAGTATCGATCGATATACGGTTAGGGGTATCGATCGATGTCGGATGAAAGATGTCGGTCAACGGTGAAGTAGTGTCGGTCGACGTGAAGGTGCGAGTGTCGGTCGACGAAGACGGTGTCTCGGTCGGCAGGGGTGCGTCGGTATCGGTCGACAGGCAGTTGATGGCGTCGATCGATGCGGAATGGATTTCCTTGCGGATGGAACGTTCCAAGCTTGGAGGGTCTTCTGAGAACAAAAGTTGGGATTCCTTGTTGCTTCTGGTGCTGCTGGGCATGTACCTGAAAAGACAAGAAAAAAATTTTGTGTCAGAAAACAAATTAAAATGAAAATAGAAATAACCTAGACCTAATCAGATTAGATCCTATTGTATCAAAGCTCCCCGGCAACGGCGCCAAATTTGATATCACTCAAATTACCCTAAGGAGTGACTTTACTCTCTCAAATAAGAGGTTCAATTGTAGTACTTAGGGATCAAATCCACAGAGAGCTAGTGTACAAATAAGATGCAATCTTAATGACTATGCTAGGTTGAAAATAGTTTAAAGTAAAGTGCAGGTTTGCTGAGTAAGGATAAGATTACTCAGTTGAAAGGATTTGGTTTTTGAAACAGTAAAGAAAAGTAGGTAGATTCATGGTAAGTATTCAGGAATTCAGGATTATAAATACTATAAAGGCTAACAAGTTGCTTGCATGATATGTCAGAACTCAACACTTATTAAATGAATCCATCAGCACTCGCATTATTTAGACCATCTATTACTTAGATGCTAAATGGTGTTGCGGTCGGCTATTCTGCCGATGGTATCGATCGATGGTTCGATAGGAATATCGACTGATACACCTCTAGCTACGTCGATCGATTACTCTATAGGAGTATCGATCGATACGGCTCTAAGCAAGCTTTATGCGCGAGTTGATACAATGCTCACCGTGATCTTAGATCAGCTTTCGCATATCTCAAGAGGGTCATAGCATGTTTAGGATGTTGTCAGGTATTTCATGTAATAAACAATGCAATCCAAATTCATGATCTAGGTAGCTAAGCTAGAAAAAGCATTAGTGAACAATCCTAACAATAAATATCACAACTATAGGAATTATAGGTTGGGGCTAATCCCTCATATCCTATTTAAACCCTAAATCTAACAAACGAATCTACTCAGACATGGCTAAGTAGTTCATAGCAACAAGGTAATAATAGAAATTCATAGACCTATTAGAGGGTGAACACTTAGGTTCCAATCACAAATATCTTTGGATCTCTCCTCTTGGTCTAGAATTCTATATCCTTTGTTAACAAATAAAGAACTGAAAAGAAATAAGTAGAAGAAAAGAAACTTGTATAAAACTTAAAACTTGTATGTAAAAAGAGGCTTGTATGTAATGCCAAGACACTTAGGCATATAAATATATGAGTTCATTAGGTTAAAAAACTCGTCAGGGGCATTCTTGTAAAATGTGATGTCTTGGGCTTGAAGTTCGGCCAGGTCCAACTTTTCTTTCTGCCGTCTCAGTATCGATCGATAGTACAGGGTGTACATCGATCGATTATAGTCTCGATGTATCGTCCTTCGGCTAATGTGTGTCGATCGATTGCACAGAGTGTGCATCGATCGATGTGTAACTCTGGTGTCGACCTCTGGTCTTGATCTCGGGTGAACTCTTCTTTAAGCTCCAAAAAGGCACCTAAAATATCACTTTTCTCCAAAATGCTTCTGGAACCTGAAAACATACCTAATAGACTCCAAAACATAGATAATAGTAGTAAAAACACTCATATACCATAGGTAAAAACGGGTAAAATCCATGGTATATCACTCCCATTCAACGCTTTGTTATAGTCATTTAGCTTGACTTTGGAGGTTGAGTGGCTTAGTTGGTGTGGAAGAAGTTGTTTGATGGTGTGCAAACATCCTCTTTTGCTGTGGACTGAGTTGCATTGCAGCTTCTGGTGGCATCATCTGACATGGTCCCTCTTTTTCATATCCTCTAACTCATCTTTCAGCAAATGTAGCCTCCTCTCAAAGTTCTCAATGTTGAACTGCTGTTGTTCAAGCTTATCATAAGCGTTCTTTGATGGCTCTGACAGTTCTTCATGCATTGGAGATAGCACATCCAATCTGTCTGTGATGGATTACTGTCGGATTGATGGTGTATCAGTATCGATCGATGCTGTTGCATTAGGATCGATCGATGTCATAGTGCCCTCGCCAATCGATGCATGTGGTGGCATATCGGTCGATGTGTAGGGTGAAGGGCGAGTTGCAAGTTGTCTCTGAATAGCCTTGATCTCCTTGTCTATCCCCTCTGTTCGTGAATGTAGAGTAGCAATGCTGTTGTCGAAGGGGAAGTAGATCTCATCAAACTTCCTGTAGTATTCATTCTCTGAATAATCTAAGGCTTCATAGATCTCAGCTATCATCTTGTCAAATTATTTCTTGGTGTAGGTAGCTTTTCTTCTTTGAGTGGCTGGATTTTCTGTTGTGTCTGACCAGCTTCTCTTCTTTCTCTGATAAGTATCATAAGCTCTAGCTCCATACTTTGGTTTGTAGTAGAATTATGTATTCCATCCATTGTGCGTGCTTCTCGTCATATCGATCGAAGTGTTGTTAGCTGTGTCGATCGATTGTAGCTTCCTCTGCTTGTTGCGGAGTAAATGCAATTTTCTTTGAAATGATTCAAAGCTCTTGGCTATCCAATAGAGGTTGGTGGTGAGGTGGCAATGAAACACATCAAGATTCTCCTGTAAGGCTTGTTCGTCCCATTTGTTATCTGTCTTGATGGTTTTGAGTAGCTCCTCTTTCATGGAAGTGTATTGTTCTTGAAGGTAGGTGTAGATCGATGTGCTGTTGTCATTGTCGATCGATTTTTTCTGGTTCTCTTCTGGTGCTTGATCAGGATAGATCGATGTGCTGGCAGGCATGCCGGTCGATGGAGATGTCATTTGTTGAAAATCAAGCTGATCCTGAATTGTGTCCATCTCCTGCTGTAAAGCATCCATTCGTGCTTCGAGTGCATTCATATCATCACTCATTGGGTAGTAGGAACTACCAAATCGTTCTTCATAAGAACACAACCTCTCTTCCAGTCTTGTAAAGCGCGTATCGATCGATTTCATGAAGTTTGTGTCGATCGATCTTTGGTAAGCTGCATCGGTCGATGGTATCCATCGGTCATAGGTCGATGTCGAAGGTTTCCAGGGCTTCCATGCTGAAGCTCCTTGTAGTTTCTGCCTCATGGTGGTGATATCATCTGCAAGCTCCTCCATGATCTTGGTCAACCATGTAATCTTGTCATTGAGTGGATGGTAGACACTATCAAGTTTGCACTTGAAATCATTCATTGAATCATATTGAATGGTGTAGATATCATTGAGCTTCTCATCCATCTCTGCTCTGCTGTAGGGATTTGAATCTGTAGGTGTAGCTTGAGTGAATAGGTTGTCTTGTCCATTGACCATAGCAAGAATATATGTGATGTCTTCTTTGGATACTTGTAAGAGACGGCCATCCATGGCTCTTGCATTGCCTTCTGGATCTCTTGAAATATCAAACTCATCAGGGGTTAGATATTCAGAATATAACTTATTATCATTATGTAAATTTAATAATAAGGGTTGAGTATCGATCGATGCATTAGAATGCTCGTCGATCGATGTCGCGTTGTGTAGCTGATGGTGAAGATTGCAACTGGATTCTTCTCCATGTGGTTGAGGGTTGGAAGGTTGCTGATGCATCTTGTCTGCTTCTAGGGTTTGTGAAACTGCTTCTACCCCGTGGCTCTTTTTATAGTAGTAATCATCAACCAAATTTCCAAATTTGAGATTTCCATTTTTCTCAAAGTCGGTCTGACTCAATATCGATCGATACATCTTGACATACGTCGATCGATTCTTTTTCTTTCTGCCCTCGTCGTGGACTGGTATCGATCGATTTTGACGTTGTTGCGTCGATCGATTCGTGTAGCATGGTTCCATGTGATTTGGATCCATATCTAGTGAGAACTCCTTGGTGTTCTGTAGCTGGTGCTTGCTTGCGGCTCTCATTGAATTCTTCCACATGTTGGGAAGGTGTAGTAGCTTATGGGGAAAGATCGGATAGCAGTATGCTGTCCAATCATCTCGCGTCCTTGAAACTGTCATATCGATCGATGTGTATATGCTGGTGTCAATCGATTTCCTTGTGTTTGATATTGGGATCGAGTTGAGACTGTTGTCATCCCTGTAGGCTGATGGTTGTTGGGGTCAAAATCGGTCAAAGACGCAATCAACACCCGAAAGTCCTTCGAAGCAATCAATGGACGAATGAAACCAAGAAAAACTAGTTACTCGACGAAACTTCGGAGGGGATGATCGCATCGTAGTCCCGGACACCAGAAGGAGCGGCCACGGCCTAGCCCCGGGCGCTGGCGCGCCCGTGCTGGCCACGGGCGCCGGCTCGCCCGTGCTGGCCCCGGGCCCCGGGCGCCGGCTCGCCCGTACTGGCCCCGGGCCCCGGGCGCCGGCTCGCCCGTGCTGGCCCCGGGCACCGGGCGCCGGCTCGCCCATGCTGGCCCCGGGCGCCGGCTCGCTCATGCTGGCCCCGGGCGCCGGGATCCGACTCGCCCGTGCTGGCACCGGGCGCCGGCTCGCCCGTGCTGGCCCTGGGCACCGGGCGTCGGCTCGCCCATGCTGGTCCCGGGCGCCGGGCACCGGCTCGCCCGTGCTGGTCCCGGGCGCCGGGAGCTAGCGTCCATGTCCAAGTCCTGGGTGCCCGCGTACGGACTACTCGACAGGTGCGACCTTCTCCCCGCAAAGCCGTCTCGACAACTTGTCCAATTCTGCGCTTTGCATCTTTGTTCGAAGATTCACCGTTCAACTCCTTGAAGACATGAAACCTAAGAACCCCATTTCGTTTTGGTCGAAATAGATCGGGAAGGCATCGGAAGACCACCAAAGGTTCGGTTGACGAATGGATTTCGATTCATCGTATAAAACGATCACGGTTATACTAAAAACACCAGTCATCTCGACTATACGAGGAGTTGGGGTTCCTTCGGCAAAGCAAGTACCATGGCAGACTAGTTTCTCGTGAAATCGTAAAATATCCACGGTCGAAACAACGGCCCAGAAGGCCCAAACGCGACCAAGCGGCCCACTTACGACTTTCCAGGAGATCAATTCGAAATGGACATGACGGCCTATGTTTATCTTTACATAAAGAGATAAATGTCAAGTTTCCTGAAGATAAATGTCAAGTTTCCTGAAGATAAATGTCAAGTTTACCGATAAACATGAAGACCGACGAAAATGGAAGAAGCCCGACTCGCGATAGATTCGGCCCAAAGGAGGAATAGACCGTCCTAAGAGGAGTATATATGGAGAGCTTGGGACGAGGAGAAGAAGGAGAGCAATCTTAGCAGCAACATAGCACTTAGAGAAACTTAGGCATTTTTTCCGTTTTTACTAGCGAGCTGCGACTCAACTAGGTTAGATTTAGGCGGCTGGACTAGCGAACTCATCGATAGCTCTTGTAACCGATCTCTTTCCTGTTGTTCACGCTTAAACGTGAATTCGGAAATAAGATCTTTTGCTCTATCTTTTGTTCTTACGATTTTTACATTCCCATTTATTACATATTGATTGTGTCGTGTGTGGTCCAACAGATAACCGGGACCTTCAGGGAAGGCTAGGTTTACTTGGCTTTCCTTCGATCAACAAAACTTGACGGTGTGAATTTCGGTTCCCAAAGTTTGGCGCTAGAGAGAGGGGGTACTGATCTATCTCACTCGCAACCACACACGCTCGGTCTAATATGGCGACCAACACTGACAACCCGCAAACGCACGACGGAACTCCCGTTGATGCCAACGCCACCAACACTTCAGCTGGAAACGTATCAACGGTCACCGCTGACACCACGATACTCGACCAGATGAAATAAATGTTCGCCTCCGCTCAGAAACAGGCGAACGAACAAGGAAAGCTCGTGGCCTCTCTCGCAAAACAGGTGGAAACCTTAACGGCGAAGGCCAAGAGCAAGACACCGCGAGGGATCACAAGAGCCCGCAGCGGCAGAAGACTCGCTTTCGAGACTCCGGGCGATCGAGCTGCACGCGCGGACAAGACTTCTTCAGGACAAAACCCTGACGAACCTCCCCAACCGGGTGCACAACCGACCACGGAGAATCTTCCACCTCTCGCTGGGGACAACGAAGAAATCGGCGTCGAATGAATCAACTTGGACATTAGCGATCGATCCGATCATTCAGACGATAGCGCTGACATTCATCCTTGAAGGACCTGAAGTCAGTCTGCCCGAAAGACGGTGTCCTTCGAAAAACCCATGACAGAAGAGGAAGAAGACCTCTACTGGATGGAACAGGAAGAACTGGCGGAGGATCAAACTCGGATCCATCGTAACCAGCGCCGGCAAGCTCGGAAGAATGCAGGTAGCGATAGCGAGATCCACGATCTCCGCGAGTCTCTCACAAAAACAGTAGCCGAGGTAAAAGCGGTGAAATCACAAATTCACCAGGCAACTAGTGCCGCTCCCGAGATCGATAGACTTCTCGAGGAAGCACGAAAAACGCCGTTCACCGCTTGGATCACAGAGACACGCGTCTCGGACCCTGGGAAGATCAGAATTCCCATCTACGACGGTACCACTGATCCAAAAGCACACTTACAGTCCTTCCAGATCGCGATGGGGAGATGCAAACTCCCGGAGCGTGAACGAGATGCCAGTCACTGCCTTCTCTTTGTCGAGAATCTCAGGGGCGCCGCGCTCGAATGGTTCTCTCGGCTCAAAAGAAACTCCATCGGAAGTTTCCGCCAACTAGCCTCGGCATTTCTCAAACAGTATTCCATGTTTATGGATAGAGAGACTTTCGACGTGGACTTATGGAGTCTAGCTCAAAAGGAAGACGAATCGCTCCGCGACTTCATGAGAAGGTTCAAACTAGTGATGGCCAGAGTGACGGGTATCAGCGACAAAGTCGCAATCGACGCCCTGAGAAAAACTCTCTGGTACAAGTCGAAGTTCTGAAAGTGGATATTGCTGGAGAAACCACGGACGATCCAGGATACCCTCCTCAAGGCAACAGACTTCATCGTCATGGAGGAAGAGATGAGAGTCCTATCGCAAAAGCATGGACCGCAGAAAACGTCCTCAAAGAAGAAATCCTCTGGTAACGACAAGTACGTCCATCACGAAGGGGAAGACGTCCAAGGCAAACATAACTACGCCATCAACTCGGAGCAGGGCAAAACCTCTGGAAACACCTGGACCAGGAACCAGTACAAGGATAATTGCTACTGCGAGTTCCACGACACCAGAGGTCACTCCACTGCGAACTGCAAGGTTCTCGGCGCCAGGCTTGCCGCAGAACTCCTCGCCGGCGAACTGTCGAAGGTTAAGAGTATAAAAGATTTGCTCCTGGAATCCGACCGCCCAAAAACCAACAAGACCGTCTCCGAGAACCACGCGCCTGAAAGTCAATCGGGTGAGAAGCGCGGGAGGAGACAGGACGACCAAGGGAACAACAGCAGTCGCCAGAGGGTAAATATGATAATCGGAGGGTCGCAGTTCTACCAAGAATCGGTCTCGTCGATCAAAGCCTACGGGAGAAAAGCTGAGACAAGTTCCAACTGGCTTCCGGATAGCGATAATCCCAACCACGCGATCGTTTTCGAGGAACAAGAAACTTTCGGAATCGACAAACCTCATTACGATCCTCTAGTTATCGACCAGGTGATCTAGGATCTCGAAGTTGGCCGCATCCTTGTCAATACAGGAAGTACGGTCAACGTCATCTTCCGCGACACCCTTTATAGGATGAACATCCCACTTGGGGAAGTCATCCCAGAGCCAAAACCTTTGACTGGGTTTTAGGGCGTCACTTCCATGACCCTCGGGAGCATCAAGCTCCCGGTCATGGCTAAGGAAGTTACAAAGATCGTCGAGTTCGCAGTAGTCGATAACCCGACCATCTACAATGCAATCATGGGAACCCCTTGGATCAACTCCATGAAGGCAGTACCGTCCACATATCACCTCAGGATCAAATATCCGACTCCAATTGGAACCGCGGTAATCTGGGGGAGTCAGAAACAGTCGAGACTCTGCTACCTAGCCGAATTCAAACTGTGAAAAGATTGGAACGCCCCTGCGGCTAACCCGAAACGAGCAAAGGAATCACATAACATTCCTGAAAACTCGAAAAAAGATGATCCAGAATCATCCGAACGGACAACGATTCAAGACAGCGACAAAGTCTCTGAGTCCGTCGCCGTAAAGGCAGACAACTCGACCCCCGCACAGACCACCGATCCGGCTAGTACGATCGGAATGGCGACGCACGGGGAGTAAAAACGTCCGCAGCAACAATCAGAACTACGAGATGGCTTGATCCTCGAAAGAGGTACTTAGGCAGCTCGTCAAAACCCGACGAGTTCAGCTTCCCCCCTCACCAAAAAGGGGGGGGAGTGGGTACATATACTGTGGGAACCGAAATTCACACCGTCGATTTTAATGAATAATAATGAAGGAAAGCAACGAAAACCCTACTTTCCTTGAGGTCCGGATTCTCTGCGATAGCCAACGACAAGTGACTAAATAAATGCGGAAAAGGTTTTGTTAAGATTTGGGACTGGACCTTAAGAAAGTGCCGAGTTCTAGAGTAAAGAATTGTCCGATCCTTCCGAGAGGAGCGGAGATTTGCGAGCACGAGGCGGCTAGACGTTCTAGGGCCTGCCTTGCTAGTCTAACCGCCTAACTTCTAAGTTCTATCAGCTAACATGAGCTCTCTAGGTCTCCAATCTTGGATTTTCTGATCCCTTTCTCTTCTGCTTCAGCCCTCCTTATATAGTCGCTTTAGGTCGGTGGCCCGTTTAACCTTTCGCCTTTGGGCCCCAGTTTATCTCTTTTGGAAATATTCCATTTTCCGTCGATCTTCGTAGTTATCCTCGAGCATTGACATTTATCCGCAGAAACTTAGCATTTATCCTACTTCCGAGAGTTAGGATAAATCGTCATAGCTCTTATTGGGGCTTGGGTCTCCAAAATCGTAAGTGAGCCCGTGGAAAAGCTTCAAGCCCTCAAACGTTCGTACGATTTCTCGGAAAGATTATCTTTTCCGCAAAATAAATCGTATAGCAAAGTTATCGATGTTCGATTTTGTCGTCCTTGTTTTACACGATACACTTTGCGGAAGAACCAACCTTCCTAGCTCTAGTTGTAAAAATTCGAGGATAACTCCAATCGAGTTGAACCGAGGAACATTATGTCCATAGCTAAAGTGCTACGACTTCACGGAAACCACGAGGTGCGATCTAAATCGGACGAGCTGGGAACAGACTGGATGCGCCGGCGCCCAGGGCCAGCACTGGCGAGCCGGCACCCGGCGCCCAGTGCCAGCACGGGCGAGCCGGCGCCTGGAGCCTGGGGCCAGCACGGGCGAGCCGGCGCCCGGCGCCCGGGGCCAGCAAGGGCGAGCTGGCGCCCGGCGCCCGGTGCCAGCGCGGGCGAGCCGGCGCCCGGTGCCCAGTGCCAGCATGGGCGAGCCGGCGCCCGGTGCCTGGGGCCAGCATGGGCGAGCCGGCGCCCGGCGCCCGGGGCCATCACGGGCGAGCCGGCGCCCAAGGCCAGCACGGGCGAGCCGGCGCCCAAGGCCAGCACGGGCGAGCCGCCGCCCGGCGCCCGGGGCCAGCACGGGCGAGCCGGAGCCCGGCGCCCGGGGCCAGCACGGGCGAGCCGGAGCCCGGCGCCCGGGGCCAGCACGGGCGAGCCGGCGCCCGGCGCCCGGTGCCAGCATGGGCGAGCCGGCGCCCGGCGCCCGGCGCCCGGTGCCAGCACGGGCGAGCCGGCGCCCGGGGCCAGCATGGGCGAGTCGGCGCCTTGGTCGCGCCTGTTCTGAACATCTCGGCGAGGGCTTCGATTTGATATCTTGATCGTTTTCTGGTTCCTCACGGTTTGAGAGAATGAACTCTTTGAAGTTCCGAGGCAGATTCTTTAGGGTTTTTGTGGTGATCGAATCTTGACGCCCTTGGGCGAGAGGACCTTTGATTGGGTTGATCCACCTATTTTCGTACCGATCTTCCCGGGGACTCTCGTACGCGCACGCCCGTCGTCTTCCGATCTTATTTTCAAGAAGTGTTTCACGAAGAACCCATAAGTAAAAAATAATCTTTGCCGTTGACTTCGAGATAACCTTTTTCGACCCCAACAGAGAGTGGTTATTCTAATTTGAGAAAGTCTCGTATGACTTATTTTCAAATCATACGAAACTTCTTGTTTCGAGAAATACATTCCAGAGACTTTCAGCCGTTGATTCCGTCGTGACCGATTTTGACCCCAACATATACTCATATACTCCCACAAAGACGCGAAATACCCGCACATGTATTCAAAATTTTTGAAACTTTTTCAATAAAATTCTTTTTATCGACCTTTCAATGCGTGCTTAATACAGTAACGCATAAAAACTTCAGAAAAACGGAAATCATATCTTCGAGGAAACGCGAGACGTCGCAATTTCCCAAAGGTATAAAAGTCACATCATCCATCAAAATAGTCCACCTGCGACTTAAAAAAAAAAAACTAACGCCCGTCGATTGGCCCCGACGGACGAACACAGAAACGTTTCAGTAATACAAAACCGTAGTCAGACCTTTTCACAAGAATAAGGTCCTCTTACATCCGGCAAGGATATCATAGCACGCTATACAAGAAAACCCGAAATTTTGATTTAGCACTCCGGATATTCTCTGGAGATAGCTCGATTCTTACTACACAAGTCGCATAAGCCGGCGCCAAGTCGCGGACTTTAATCAGTTAGAATCAGGAAGAAATCACTAACATGCAAAACGAAAGCCGATCAGTCATCGCATAGCCTTAAAGCTAAGAGTAAGCCTAGGTCTTGCCCTAAACCCAGTCTTGCTGGATCTTGACATCTCACAGACATAGTATCGACACCAGATACGAGATCCAAAAACATGGCTCTCATCGCTAACACCTAAAACACTCGCTACAAAGTAGTACATGGACCTAGCGACAAAATAAGAGTTAGAATAAGAAGTGACTACTCGAATTCTACCCTCTACACTTGACAAAAGTATAAATCAAATCACAAGGAAAATTTCTGCAAAATCCACACATAATATATATTCAAGCCGCAGAAACGGCAGTTATTCAAAGCCACCAACGGCCAGTCCCGAAATATACCAAGTTACGCAGCCTCCTACGGTCGCGGAATATACAAATAAACGGCCACACCCGGCCAAGCATACAACCATCAAGACGAAGGGATACAATCCCAACGATCCTCAGTAATCGATGTCAAAGTATCCGGACGTGAAGATCCCTAACGAAGTCACAGGCTGGTCAACTTCTTCATCTACGCCTTCCGCGTTTCCGCCTGTTCCAGTCTCCACCGTGTCCTCCGAAACCTCGATGGGGTCCCAAAGCTTCCGGACCCTTCCCTCGATTGGAGGAACCAACGATTCAGCGTGAGCACATTCGCTCATGAGACCTTCCATCTCAGTGATCTCGGTGGAGAAGGAGAAGCCCGGGTTCTGCGACTTGTGAAGGTTAGCGACCAATCCCCAACACTCGCGGAAATCACCCACAAACTCTTGAGCTTCCTTCAAGCTCTCGAACTCAGTGGCAAACGATTCAGCCCTCTGCGCCATCTCGGCAGCGATCGCTCTCCTTCCTCTCCTTTCCGCACGCACGAGGGCTCGAGAATGAAGTTCGGCCTGCTTACGGCTTTGTTCCTCAACCTCTTTCCGGAAACGGAAGAGTTCGCGTTCGGCTTCCTCGGCATTGAAGCGAAAGGTCCTCGATCCTCGAAAACGTCCATCAAGCGCCGCTCCGAACACCCTCATTCCCTGTATGAACTTAGGATCAGAAAATATATGTGCAGCAATGGTAATATATACGATCAAAGTTCAAAGGATAAACCTCATTGATTAGACGAGAACGCTCGGAAAACACTTTCTTCTTCTCTTCATCCTCGAGCGACTCATCAGTAGTAAACGTTGGAGGGAGACCATCGAAAAAATATTGCTAGGCAGGGGAAACTCGCTAGTTCCACCCCCTTCCCCCGGAACAAAGCTGGGGTCTCCTCCTAGCAGCGAAGGATCTCCCGAGACCGTCTTGCATTCGACCTCTTTGCCTTTCCGAGACCTATGTCTCCGCCTCCGAACGGGCAAGACAGCAACCGGCTCGACATCACACGGAACATCGAATGGTTGAAGAATGACTCGGGATCGATGGAGCTCCACCGCATTTCGAATCCGCCCAACGGAAAAGGTACTCCAGAAGAATGGCCTTTAACGAAGAAGGTATCGTTTGACGAAAAGATCAGCATGAGTGTGCGTAACGGTCTTGTTCGCTGCACGATAAACAAAAGTTTTATCTTCATGCACGTTCAAAGTACGAAAACGAAAAAACAGAATTAGTCGTATTACCGCGATCGAAGTTCCACTCCTGAGGGAATAAGTGAAGGCAGCTTTCCTCAAGGGACTCCCCGTCTATTCGGACAAAGAAGAAGCGCTCGAACCACGATTTGGGGTTTGAAGTAGTCCCCTGAATTATGGCCATGTTCTTCCTTGGGATCACGGAATACGCACCTTCGATCGACGTTGGCTTATTATACCAAAGTCCCTCGAAATTGCTAGGGCTAAGGTTCATGCCTAACTCGTAACTCGAGACTAGCACGCCAAGCCAACTCTCTAAGGACGGGACGGTAAGCTGGCTGATCGAAAGTCCGAAAGAACGAAGCGCACGGACAATGGCACTAGGGATCGGGAACCACATGCGGCAGTACACGAGAAAGACTTCATAACAAGTAAAGAAGCCCTGCGGAGGATTCCTTGCACTCTCGCCGGCGGTCGGAATCCGGAACGTAACCCCACTCGAAACTTGGTAAAAGTTCCGAAGAATCGTGAGGTACTCGGGAGAGACCATGCTTGGTGAGAAGGACGCGCCCGGCACCCTCGGAGGTCTCCTGGGGATGGGGATGTCCCGCGGAGGCGGACTCAGACCACATAAAGCTTTGTAGTATGCCTCCCTCGTATCTTCCTCAACTCCTTTCTCGTGCTTTGGCGCAACCACTTCGTCGACGGGAGAATCATCCAAAGATGAGTGAAAAGAAGAATTCCTTTTAGAGGATCTTGATTTTGAAGATTACGTCTCCACACCTTCCTATCTAGCCATACCGCGAGCTAGGACCTGTTACCAAAAAACCACGGTCCTAGCTAGCTGGGGGCCTAACTGTTGGGGTCAAAATCGGTCAAAGACGCAATCAAAACCCGAAAGTCCTTGGAAGCAATCAAGTGACAAATGAAACCAAGAAAAACTAGTTACTCGACG
Organism: Brassica juncea; assembly: GCA_018703725.1. Taxonomy (NCBI): domain Eukaryota; kingdom Viridiplantae; phylum Streptophyta; class Magnoliopsida; order Brassicales; family Brassicaceae; genus Brassica; species Brassica juncea. The sequence goes on from JAATWR010000166.1 coordinate 15,012, forward strand.
AAACGTCGGAGGGGATGATCGCATCATTGTCCCGGACACCAGCAGGAGCGGCCACGGCCTAGCCCCGGGCGCCGAAGCAGGCGCAACCGGCCTGGTCCCGGGCACCGGCTCGCCCGTGCTGGCCCTGGGCGCCGGCTCGCCCGTGCTGGCCCCGGGCGCCGTGCGCCGGCTCGCCCGTTCTGGCCCCGGGCGCCGTGCGCCGGCTCGCCCGTTCTGGCCCTGAGCGCCGGGCGCCGGCTTGCCCGTGCTGGCACCGGGCGCCGGCTCGCCCGTGCTGGCACCGGGCGCCGGCTCGCCCGTGCTGGCCCCGGGCGCCGGCTCGCCTGTGCTGGTCCTGGGAGCCGGCTCGCCCGTGCTGGCCCCGGGCACCGGCTAGGCCGTGCTGGCACCGGGCGCCGGCTTGCCCATGCTGGCCCCGGGCGCCGGGCGCCGGCTCGCCCGTGCTGGTCCTGGGGGCCGGGCGCTGGCTCGCCCTTGCTTGTCCCGGGCACCGGGTGCCAGCTCGCCCGTACTGGTCACAGGCACCGGCGCCAGCGTCCATGTCGAAGTCCTGGGCGCCCGTGTACGGACTACTCGACAGGTGCGACCTTCTCCCTGCAAAACCGTCTCGACAACTAGTCCAATTCTGCGCTTTGCATCTTTGTTCGAAGACTCACCGTTCCACTCCTTTAAGACATGAAACCTAAGAACCCCATTTCGTTTGGTCGAAATAGATCGGGAAGGCATCGGAAGACCACCAAAGGTTCGGTTGACGAATGGATTTCGATTCATCGTATAAAACGATCACGGTTATACTAAAGACGCCAGTCATCTCGACTATACGAGGAGTTGGGGTTCCTTCGGCAAAGCATGTACCATGGCAGGCTAGTTTCTCGTGAAATCGTAAAATGTCCACGGTCGAAACAACGGCCCCAGAAGGCCCAAACGCGACCAAGCGGCCCACTTACGACTTTCCTGGAGATCAAGTCGAAATGGACATGACGGCCTATGTTTATCTTTACATAAAGAGATAAATGTCAAGTTTCCTGAAGATAAATGTCAAGTTTCCTGAAGATAAATGTCAAGTTTACCGATAAACATGAAGACCGATGATATACCATGGATTTTACCCGTTTTTACCCCTGGTATATGAGTGTTTTTACTACTATTATCTATGTTTTGGAGTCTATTAGGTATGTTTTCAGGTTCAGAAGCATTTTGGAGAAAAGTGATGTTTTAGGTGCCTTTTTGGAGCTTAAAGAAGAGTTCACCCGAGATCAAGACCAGAGGTCGACATCAGAGTTACACATCGATCGATGCACACTCTGTGCAATCGATCGACACACATTAGCCGAAGGACAATACATCGAGACCATAATCGATCGATGTACACCGTGTACTATCGATCGATACTGAGGCGGCTGAAAGACAAGTTGGATCTGGCCGAACTTGAAGCCCAAGATATCACATTTTACAAGAATGCCCCTGACGAGTTTTTTAACATAATGAACTCATATATTTATATGCCTAAGTGTTTTGGCATTGAACACAAGCTTTCTATTGTTATACAATCTTTTACAGTAATAGAAGTTTTAAGAGTTTCTTCTGCTTCTACTCATTTTCTTTCAGTTCTTTATTTACAAAGGTTATAGGATTCTAGATCTAGAGGAAAGATCCAAAGAGATTTGTGATTGGAACTTAAGGGTCCATTCCTCTAATATATCTATGAACTCCTATTATTACCTTGTTGTTATGAACTACTTAGCCATGTCTGAGTAGATTCACTTGTTAGATTTAGGGTTTAAATAGGATATGAGAGATTAGCTCCAGCCTATAATTGCTATAGTTGTGATATTTATTGTTAGGATTGTTCATTAATGCTTTTCTAGCTTAGCTACCTAGAACATGAACTTGGATTGCATTGATTTATTACATGCAATACCTGATAACATCCTAAACATGCTATGACCCTCTTGAGATATGCGAAAGCTGATCTAAGATCATGGTTGTGGGAACCGAAATTCACACCGTCCACTTGAAGGGACCCGACCCATTTTTTTCGCACTATCAGTACGAGTCAGACTCGACTTCCTCGATCCGACTTAGGCCGTTTTCCAAGTTTTCTATACTTAGAATTATTTTCGCGTTTTTAGTTCATTTCAGACAAGTAGACAAGCATAATAACGATTTGAATAGATAATCAGAGGTTCGAGTTAACAAGTGAGTTTGCATTATGCTATTACAAGTTCAACCCGTCCTATATCTACCCAAATCATCCATCCTTCCTTCCTGCCTTTGTCCCACGGTCAAGCTATGTCTTTACCCTTGCGGGTCTGATCCTGATCTGCATCCATAAACAAGGAGGCATAAGCAACAGAATGCTTAGTGGTACGGTCATCCCGTCTCACCAGGCCAAGTAAAGCAATCGAGTCAATCAGTAACAAAACGGACATGCTTATCATCAGTCAGTTACTTGGTCGGCCCAATCGTCCAAGCCAAAGCGCCATCAGACACAGTCGAGCCCTAGCAGGCCAATACGGCTCTAGACGTACGATCTGATCCAGATGCGTCAATGGAAGGAACCAATCGTCTGATCCAAGCCAGAACAATGCAGATAATTCGAATTAAGACAAGCAATCAGTACACAGAACATTCCTATCAATCATACTACGATTCAGTACGTTAGGCCACGGTCGCGCACTCACCTTGATCTTAGAGTCGGTATGTACGGTTTGATTCGGTCCTTCTGACACCTCTTGCACAGTATTCCGCAGATCCTCGGACGTTCAGACAGTCGGATTCACCCAACAGACGATCGTACTAGGCTCAGACTTGATCGATCTAGCCAAATATCGAACTCTCTCTCTTAATCGGACTTTTCTCTTTCTGAGTTCTTCTCTGGATATCTCCTCGAGTTTTCGTGAAGAAAAATGAAGAAATGCCCAAGGAAACGATTAAAATGAGCAGTTGGGCGGTTTTGGCCCGAGAAACCACCCATCCAAGCGTTTCCACGTGTTTTCCACGCGTTTGGGTCCGATAACCGTCATCCCGCGGTCGGAAGGCTTCCCAGCGCGAGTCTTTCCTTTTGCGGCCAATAACTGTTCGCGCCCCAAAATACCTATGCGGACATTTGAACTAAAGCTGACTGTCCCAGCTGACAGTCGAGCTGCTCAAACTGATTCGGACCCATTCTGTCTGAAATCGACTGTCACTACTGTTTCAGCTCATTTCAGCTCGGTGAACACTCTCAACCGCCTTGTCTGATTTCTTTCTGAGTTCGATGACTAGCCGACCAGCTCAACCGTTCTGTCCGAATCCGACAACACTTGTCCAGTTCCGACCATTGCTGTCCGAAAACTCCGCTTTGTCTGAATGTTCCTCGAGTTGTCCGAACACTTCTGAGTTTTCGCAAACTGATTGACTTATCCATAACCCGAGCGTAAGAACGACTGATTGAGCTTTGTCGGGCTCCAAAACAGATCCGGCCCTAGCTTTATTCGGGTACATGGGTCGCTCTATCCGCTACCGGCTCAAACATCGATCCAGACTCTCCCATTCACCCACGGAGATCCTTACAGCCCTAGCCAGCTCTTTCTTGTATCATCCAACCCATTCCGTACGGTCTTACTGTCCGACCGGTCCGTCCTTAGATCATCCTAGCATCGATCTTCGGACTGCGGTCGCTACAAGTTCTCCCCCACTTGTCTCAGACTCGTCCTTGAGTCTTCCTTGCCGGATTTTCCTTCAGTTTGTCGAACCACTTTGGAAACTCTGCTTTCATTCTGGCCTCTGGCTCCCAAGTCGTCTCTTCTTCACCATCACAGTCCCAGACGACTTGGATCATCTTAGTATTCTTTCTGACTTCAGGCTTGGTCTTCCGGCCAATGATCCGAATCGGCTTGCCCTCAACAGTGAAGTTCGTTCTTAAATCAGATGGTGGTTCAGAAACCACATTGTCTCGGTCACTTATGCACTTCCTCAGCATAGATACATGGAACACGTTGTGGAACTGTGACATCGATTCAGGCAGTTCCAGCTTATAGGCCACCTTTCCAATCCTTTCCAGGATCTTGTACGGCCCCATGTATCTCGGACTAAGCTTGGCATTCTTTGATGCTTTGTCCTTGCCTTTATAAGTGACGGTCTTGAGATATACCATATCCCCTACTTCGAACTCAAGCTCCTTTCTGCGCCTGTCCGCATAACTCTTCTGTCTGTCCTGAGATTCTTTCATTTTCAGCTTCAAGACTCGGATTCTTTCAGTTGTTTCTTCCACGAAGTCACGACCAAATATACTGCGCTCCCCCACTTGGGTCCAGCATAGAGGTGTTCTGCAAGGTCGCCCATACAAGGCCTCATAAGGCGACATTCCAATACTTGCATGATAGTTGTTGTTGTATGAGAACTCGGCCAGATGCAAGTAATTATCCCATTTTTCACCCCAATCAAGAACACAAGCTCGCAGCAAGTCTTTGAGTGTTCTGATCGTCCTTTCTGATTGACCATCCGTTTGCGGATGATATGCTGTACTCATATGGACCTTCGTCCCCATTGACTTCTGCATTGCTCTCCAGAATGCTGAGTAAAACTTGGAGTCTCGGTCTGACACTATACTCACCGGAACTCCATGAAGTCTGACGATCTGCTCCACATATAACTTGGCCAACACTGCTGCATTATCTGTCTTGTTGATTGCCAAGAAATGCGCGGACTTAGTCAGACGGTCCACTATCACCCAGATAGCGTCCTTGCCATTCCTCATTGGCAAGCCAGTCACGAAGTCCATCGTGATCATATCCCACTTCCATTCAGGGATGGGTAAACTCTGAAGAAGTCCACTCGGAACTTGGTTCCGATAAACGATTTGTGGAGGAAAACCGAGTTAACCCGATCTTCCTTGAAGGTCCCGTATATCTGCTGGGCCACACACGATACAATCAATGGAGATTAAAGTTGTAAAAATAAAAATCGTAAGAATAGAGCGAAAGAGATCTTATTTCTGAATTCTCGTTTGAGCGTGTACAACAAGCAAAGAAATCGGCTACAAGAGCTGTCGAAAAGTCCGCTAGTCCGGCCGCCTAAGTCTATCCTAGTTGAGCCGCAGCTCGCTAGTGAAAACAGAAAAGAATGCTAAATCACTCTAAGTGCTAAGTGCTCTGGAAATTTTGTGATGATTTGCTCCTCGCCCAAAGCTCTCCTTATATACTCCTCTTAAGACGGTCTATCTTCTTTCGGGCTGAATCGGGCTTTTTCCATTTTCGTCCATCTTCGTGTTTATCGGGAAACTTGACATTTATCTCTTATGTGAGGATAAGGATAAACCGTCATAGTTATCCTTCCTTTTCGGAAAATCGTAAGTGGGCCGTTTTGGCCATGTCGGGCCAATTAGACGTTTTTACAGTTATTCGAAAGAATAGTCTTTGAAGGTTTCGGCTTTTCCGAAGGAACCCCAATTCCTCGTATAGTCGAGATGTTTAGTGTTTAAAATAACCGTGATCGTACCAACCTCACGAGGATTGATCCAAACAAGCCAAGGTGGGATCAGACCGAGCATGATGGGACCGAGACCAGGACGAGGGCCGTCGACCGGCGCCAGGGGGCTTGCCGCCGGTGCCAGGCCGGCTTGCGGGATGTCTTCCGCCGGCGCCAGGCTGGCTTGCCGCCGGCCCCAGGCCGGCTTGCGGGACGCCTGCCGCCGGCGCCAGGCTGGATTGCCGCCGGCGCCAGGCCGGCTTGCGGGACGCCTGCCGCCGGCGGCAGGCTGGCTTGCCGCCGGCGCCAGGCCGGCTTGCGGGACGTCTGCCACCGGCGCCAGGCTGGCTTGCCGCTGGCACCAGGCTGGCTTGCGGGATGTCTGCCGCCGGCGCCAGGCTGGCTTGCCGCCGGCGCCAGGCTGGCTTGCCGCCGGCGCCAGGCTGGCTTGCCGCCGGTGCCAGGCCGGCTTGCAGGACGTCTGCCGCCCGTGGGTTTTTCCGTTACCCAATCTTTCCCCCGTTGGCCGTTCGGGAGGGAAATCTCTGAGTTCGGAAGGATTTTTAGCCGTAGATTTCGAGATAACCGTTTTTGACCCCAACAAGATCTTCCGAGATTCCTCGAGTATAGGGATCGAGATGGATCTGGATTAGTAGACTTTCCGTCTTCAAGGTTTTGAGTGATGAGGCTTCGAACTTAGATTTCTAAAATATGAACTTTTAAACAATCGAGAAGGCTTTGCGGAAGAATCATTGTAGTTCTCGGACAATCCGGACATGGGTTTAAGGGACCAAGATGCTGCCATTGCCCGAGATCACGAGACGATTGCACAGATGGGCGCCAGGACCCTTGCCGCCGGCGCCAGACGGGAGACGACAGGCCTGCCGCCGGTGCCAGACGGGAGAGGACGAGCCTGCCGCCGGCGCCAGGCGTCCTGCCGTCCGTGCCGTGTCCCGTGTCCGCCGGTGCCTGCTGTTGCTTGCCTTCGTTGATCCCTGGGGCTCACGGTCCGTTCATGCCTTCCCGTGAGTTCATCGAGTGACGACCTGTTTCTTGGTTTTGATCGTCACTTAGTTTTCTTTCGAGGACTTTCGGGTGACAATTTCGTCGTTGACCGATTTTGACCCCAACAGTTAGCCCCCAAGCTAGCTAGGAATCGTAGTGCCTTTTAGGTCCTGGCTTGCGGTATAGCCGTATGGGAAGGTGTAGAGACGTAATCGTTGGCCGAAAGTCGGGGTAAAAGTGATTTTACCTCCTTTATAAGGATGGAGTAAGAAATCTCATTCATTCTTACTTCATCATAAAAAATTCATCTCTCTCAAGAATCCTTTCTCTCTCTTTAAGAATAATGTCTTCAAGATCCTCCAAGAGAAATTCTTCTTCCCATTCATCCTCGGATGACTCTCCTGCCCATGTGACGGTGAAGCAAGAGGAGTTAGTCGAGGAGGAAGAGAAGAATGCGTATTACCGAGCCCTTGTGGGCTCGGCTCGACCTCTGCCAGATGTCCCTGTTCCGAAGAGACCTTTGAGGCAGCCTGGTGCTCCCTTTACGCCGAGCTTGGTTTCACGTAAATATCTCAGGATTCTTCGAGATTTTTACCAGATTTCTGATGGAGTCAAATTCCGGATCCCCGTCGGTAACGAGAGTGCGAGGAATCCTCCGGAAGGTTTCTTTACATGTTACGAGGCTTTCCTTACGTATTGCCGCATGTGGTTCCCTATCCCCGGTACCATTGTTCGTGCGCTTCGTCACTTCGAACTTTTGATCAGCCAGCTCAGTGTTCCTGCCTTAGAGAGTTGGCTTCGCGTACTGATCGCAAGTTATGAGCTCGGGATCGATCTTTGTCCCGGCGATTTCGAAGGTCTTTGGAGCACTCGGCCAACGGGGAGCGACGGCTACTACTCCATGGTGCCAAAGAAGGATATGGCCATAATTCAGGGGACTACTTCGAACCCTAAGTCGTGGCTGGAGCGTTTCTTCTATGTCCGCATAGATGGTGATTCTGTCGAGGAGAGCTGCCACCATCTATTTCCGCATGCATGGAACTTCGACCGAGGTAATACGATGAAAAACTCGTTGTCTATTTTGTTATCCGGAAGTGCGAGTTTTTAGTGAAAAAGTTTCGCTTTGTAGAGAACAGGGCTGTTGCGCATTTGCATGGTGATCTTTTCGTCAAGAGGGATCTCCTTCGTCAAAGGCCGTTTTTCTGGAAGTCCTTCACTCTTGAACGGATTCGAGACGCAGTAAGGCTTTAACGGTCCCGAGACCCTGTCCCGTCATGTGACGCCGAACCGGTTATTGAAGCCCCTACTCAGAGGCGTAAACAGAGATCTCGTAAAGGGAAAGAAACTGATGGTGGGAAGATTCGGAAGATCCTTCACCATTGGGGGAAAACCCTAGTTTTGTTCCAACGGAGAAAGGCGGAGCCAGCGATTTTCCGCTCCCCAACAGTTTCTTTGACGGCCTTCCTCCGGAGTTTGTTTCTGACGAGTCGCTGGAGGACGAGAAGAAGCAATGGGTTTTTGCCGAGGGTTCCCAGCGGATCAATGAGGTTTTGTCCTTTGAACTTCTTAACCGTATTCTTGAATCCGCATATATGTATATTTATTGATCTTGAATTTATGCAGGTACTAAGAGTGTTTGGCAATGCGCTTGACTCGAGTTTCCGCAAGTCTAGGATTGCTAATTTCAAGACCAAAGAAGCTGAGCGAGAGCTTTTCCGATTCCGACAAGAGGTAAAGGCGCAGAATGCAAAGCAAGCTGAGCTTCACGCTCGAGCTCTTGTTCGGGCGGAAAGGAGAGGAAGGAGGATGGTTGCAGCTGAGGTGGCGAGACGGGCGGAATCGTTTGCTGCTGAGTTTCAATGTTTTAAAGAAGCTCAGGAGTTTGTTGGGGATTTCCGCGAGTGCCGGGGCTCGGTCGTAAACCTTTACAAGTCTCAGAACCTGGATTTCTCCTTTGATTCCGAGATTGCTGAGATGAAGGACTTCATGGCAGAGTGTGCTCATGCTGAGTCCTTGGTTCCTCCAGTCGAAGAAAGAGTCTGGAGACTATGGGAACCTATCGAGGTTTCCGAGGATACGATGGAGGCCGGAGCCGATGAGAACGCCGAGGGTTGTGGGAACGCTCAAGGCGTGAACGAGGAAGTGGACTAGCCTGCAGGTTCATTCGGGATTTCCGCATCTAGATTCCTCGATGTTGACTTCCTTCTGTGAATCGTATGTTTTGGCCGTGTGTGGCCGTTTTTTAGGATTTTTATTCTGCGACCGTTGAAGGTTGCATTCTTATGTTTTGGCCGTTGGTGGCTTAGAATCCTGCCGTCTTTGCGGCCTTTATGAATATGAAAATTTGCGAGATTTTGTCTTTTGTTTTGATTTATACTTTCGTCAAGTGTAGAGGAAAGAATGCGAGTAGTCACTTCGTATCCTAACTCTTTTTTTGTCGCTTGGTCCGTATGCTACTTTTTAGCGAGCGTTTTAGGTGTAAGCGATAAGAGACATGTTTTGGGATCTCGTATACGATACTATGTCTGTGAGATGTCAAGATCCAGCAAGACTGGGTTTAGGGCAAGACCTAGGCTTACTCTCAGCTTTAAGGCTGTGCGATGACTGATCGGCTTTCCTTTTGCATGTTAGTGATTTCTTCCTGATTCTTTTCGTTTAAAGTCCGCGACTACTCGCCGGCTTATATGACTTGTGTTAAAAGAATCGAGCTATCTTCGGAGTTTATCCGAGACGCTAAACCAAAATTTTGGGTTTCTTGTATAGCGCGCTATGATATCCTTGTCGGATGTAAGAGGACCTTGTAGGTCTGACTACGAGTTTGTATTGAGTGAAACGTTTCTGTGTGCGTCCGTCGGGGCCAATCGACGGACGTAAGTTTTTTAAGTCGCAGGTGGACTGTTTTAGCGGATGATACGAGTTTTGTTATCTTTTCAGAAGTTGCGACGTCTCGCGTTTCTTTTGAAGATACGATTTTCGTTTTTCCGAAGTGTTTGTTGGGGTCAAAATCGGTCAATGACGAAATCGTCACCCGAAAGTCCTCGAAAGAAAAGCCAAGCGACGATCAAATCCAAGAAACGGGTCGTCGCTCGATAAAACTCACGGAAGGCTCGTCCACTCCCATCTGGCGCCAACGGCGAGGGTCCTGGCGCCCATCAATGCGATCGTCTCACGATCTCGGGCGATGACAGCATCCTGGTCCCTTGAAATCCATGTCTGGATTGTCCGAGATCTACAATGAGTCTTCCGTAAAACCTTCCCGATTGTTTTAAAGATTCATCTTTTAACATATCTAAAACTCGGAGCCACATTGCTCTCATCCTCGACGACGGAAAATCTGAAGATCTAAGTCCATCTCAAAATCCCGATACTCGCAGAATCTCGTTGGAAACAATTATCTCGAGATCTACGACTAGAGACCCTCCTAAAACTCGAAAGATTTCCCGAAAACGACTGACGAGGGAAAGATCGAACAAACCCACGGACGGCAAGACGGCCTGGCACCAGCAGCACGCGGGACGCGGGCTGGCGCCGGCGGCACCCCGGCCTGGCGCCGGCGGCACGCGGGACGCGGCTGGCCTGGCGCCGCGGCACCCCGGCCTGGCGCCGGCGGCACGCGGACGCGGGCTGGCCTGGCGCCGGCCACCCCGGCCTGGCGCCGTCGGCACGCGGGACGCGGGCCGGCCTGGCGCCGGCGGAACCCCGGCCTGCCCGGCGGAACGCGGACGCGGGCCGGCCGGCGGCCGGCGGCACCCGGCCTGGCACCGGCGGCACGCGGACGCGGGTTGGCCTGGCGCCGGCGGCACGCGGGACGCGGGCTGGCTGGCGCCGGCGGCACACCCGGCTGGCGCCGGCGGCATGCGGGACGCGGGCTGGCCTGGCGCCGGCGGCACCGGACCGGTGGCCTGGCGCCGGCGGCACGCGGGACGCGGGCTGGCCTGGCGCCGGCGCACCCGGCCTGGCGCGGCGCACCGGGCGTCACCGGACCCGGCCTGGCGCCGGCGGCACCCGGCCTGGGGGCCGGCGGCACCCGTCACGCGGGCCGGCCTGGCGCCGGCGGCACCCGGCCTGGCGCCGGCGGCTCCCGTCACGCGGGCCGGCCTGGCGCCGGCGGCACCCGTCACGCGGGCCGGCCTGGCGCCGGCGGCACCCGGCCTGGCGCCGGCGGCACCCGTCGCGCGGGTCGGCCTGGCGTCGGTCCACGGCCCTCGTCCCGGTCTCGTTCCTATCGTGCCCGGTTCGATCCCATCTTAGCTTGTTCGGATCAATCTACGCAAGTTTGGTATGATCACGGTTACTCTAGAACGCCACTTCCTCGACTAAACAAGGAATTAAGGTTCCTTCGGAAACACCGAGACCTTCAAAGACTGTCCTTTCGAAAAACCGTAAAAACGCCTAAACGGCCCAACGCGGCCAAAACGGCCCACGTACGATTTTCCGAAAAAGAAGGATAACTATGACGGTTTATCTTTATCCTCACATAAGAGATAAATGTCAAGTTTCCATAAGAGATAAATATCAAGTTTCCAGAAGATAAATGTCGAGATTTCCGAAGATAAATGTCAAGTTTCCCGATAAACACAAAGATGGACGAAAATGGAAAAAGCCCGACTCAGCCCGCGAGAAGATAGACCGTCATAGGAGGAGTATATAAGGAGAGCTTTGAGCAAGAAGCAAACCAGATCACAAAAAACGTCCAGAGCACTTAGAGCAACTTAGCATTCTTTTCTGTTTTCACTAGCGAGCTGCGACTCAACTAGGATAGACTTAGGCGATCAGACCAGCGAACTTGCCGACAGCTCTCGTAGCCAAGGCTCTTACCTGTTGTTCACGCTCAAACGCGGATTCGGAAATAAAATCTTTTGCTCTATTCTTTCTTCTTACGATTTTTATTTCGTTTTCATATTTTCTTTGTCGAACTGATTGTGTCGTGTGCGGCCCAGCAGATATCCGGGACCTTCAGGGAAGGCTTGGTTCACTTGGATTTCCTCCAAATCAACTTAATTTGACGGTGCGAATTTCGGTTCCCACAGTTTGGCGCTAGAAGGAGGGGGGGTTACGGATCCATCTATCTCGCAACTGCACACGCTCGATCATGTCAGCCGACGCCACCAAGGATCAGCCAGCGCTAGACGGCACACCCGTCGATGCCAACGCTGAGAAGACTCCAGCTGGAGACGCGTCCGCAGTCACTGCTGATGCAAACACTGAGGCGCTCAGGCAGATGAAGGAACTGTTTACCTCCGCCCAGGCGCGGGCGGAACAACAGGACAAGCTGATAACCTCGCTCGCAAAACAGGTCGATACCTTAACTGCGAGGAGCAAGTTGCCGCGCGGATCCACCAAGGCGCGCCGCGGCAGAAGACTCGACTTCGGATCTCCCGAAGCACGAGACAAAGATGCCCCGAAAGAGCCCACTCCCGAGGAAACGGCTCCAAAAGGACAGCAAACGACCTCGCAGAACCTTCCACTCCCGGCTGCGGGAAACAAGGAAAGCGACGTCGAGCGCATCGACCTAGATGTCAGCGACCGATCGGACCCTTCCGATGAAGACGCTGACATCCACCCCAGGAGAACCCGAAGCCAGTCCGCTCGGCAGACGGTATCCTTCGATAGACCCATGACAGAAGAGGAAGAAGAACTCTACTGTATGGAGCAGGAAGAACTCGCGGAAGATCAAACTCGGATCTATCGCGACCAGCGTCGACAGGTTCGGAGGAACGCCGGCGGCAATAGCGAGATCCAAGATCTCCGTGAATCTCTCAAAAAGACCGTGGCTGAAGTGAAAGCGGTAAAATCGCAGATCCATCAGGCGACCAGTTCCGCCCCCGAGATCGATCGACTTCTCGAGGAAGCACGGAAAACACCGTTCACCACTCGGATCACGGAAACACGCATCTCAGACCCAGGGAAGATCAAAATCCCGGTCTATGACGGTACGACGGATCCTAAGTCGCACCTGCAGTCCTTCCAGATCGCAATGGGTAGGTGCAAACTCCCGGAGCGCGAACGGGACGCAGGTCATTGTCTTCTCTTCGTCGAGCACCTCAAAGGTGCTGCGCTCGAGTGGTTCTCCCGGCTCAAAAGGAACTCCATCGGAAGCTTCCGCCAACTGGCCTCGGCGTTTCTCAAACAGTACTCCATGTTCATGGATAGAGAAACATCCGACGTGGATCTATGGAGTCTAGCTCAGAAGGAAGACGAGTCGCTCCGCGACTTCATGCGAAGGTTCAAACTGGTGATGGCCAGAGTAACGGGCATCAGCGACAATGTCGCAATCGACGCCCTGAGAAAAACTCTCTGGTACAAGTCGAAGTTCCGAAAGTGGATACTACTGGAAAAGCCGCGGACAATCCAGGATACTCTCCACAAGGCAACAGACTTCATCATCATGGAAGAAGAGATGAAGCTTCTATCGCAGAAGCATGGACCGCAGAAAACCGCGTCCAAGAAGAAACCCTCTCGTAACGACAAATACGTCCATCACGAAGGGGAAGACGTCCAAGGCGAGCATAACTACGCCATCAACTCGGAGCAAGGGCAAAACCTCCGGAAACACCTGGACCAGGAACCAGTACAAGGATAACTCCTACTGCGAGTTCCACGAGACCAGAGGTCACTCCACTGCAAACTGCAAGGTTCTCGGCGCCCGGCTCGCCGCAAAACTCCTCACCGGCGAGCTATCAAAGGTCAAGAGTATTAAGGACTTGCTCCTGGACTCCGACCGCCCAAAGACTAACAAAACTGCCTCCGAAGACCGCGCGACCGAAAACCAATCAGGGGAAAAGCGCGGAAGAAGACAGGACGACCAAGGGAACAACAGCAGTCGCCAGAGGGTAAACATGATCATCGGAGGATCACAGTTCTACCAGGACTCTGTCTCATCGATAAAAGCCTAAGGGCGAAAAGCCGAGACCAGTTCCAACTGGTTCCCGGACAGCGATGTTCCTAACCACACAATCGCTTTCGAGGAACACGAGACCGTCGGAATCGACAAACCTCACTGCGACCCTTTGGTAATCGACCTGATCATCCAGGATCTCGAAGTCGGCCGCATTCTCGTCGATACTGGAAGCACGGTCAACGTCATCTTCCGCGACACCCTCTACAGGATGAAGATCCCACTTGGGGAAGTCGTCCCTGAGCCAAAACCTCTGACGGGGTTCTCAGGGCGTCACTACCATGACCCTCGGGAAAATTAAACTCCCAGTCATGGCAAAGGAAGTTACAAAGATCGTCGAGTTTGCAGTAGTCGACAACCCGGCCATCTACAACGCCATCATGGGAACCCCTTGGATCAACTCCATGAAGGCAGTACCGTCCACATATCACCTCGGTATCAAGTTCCCGACTCCGACCGGAACCGCAGCCATCTGGGGTAGCCAGAAACAGTCGAGACTCTGTTACCTAGCCGAGTTCAAACTGCGAAAAGATCGGAACGCCCCTGCGGTCAACCCAAAACGAGCAAAGGAATCACACAACATTCCCGAAGACTCGAGGAAAGATGATCCAGAATCATCCGAACAGGCAACGATTCGAGAAGGCGACAAAGCCTCTGAATCCACCGCCGTAGGACCGGACAGCTCGACCCCCGCACACACCACTGATCCGACCAGCACGATCGGAACGGCGACGCACGGGGAGTAAAAACGTCCGCAGCAACTATCAGAACTACGAGATGGCTTGATCCTCGAAAGAGGTACGTAGGCAGCTCGTCGAAACCCGACGAGTTCAGCTATCCCCCTCACCAAAAAGGGGGGGGGGGGACTGGGTGCGTATACTCCTATACTCCCACAAAAACGCGAAAATCCGCATATGTACTTTAAACTTCTCGAAATTTTTTAATAAAATTCTTTCTATCTTTTATACTTACTTAAACGCATCAACGCTTCGGAAAAACGAAAATCATATCTTCAAAAGAAACGCGAGACGTCGCAACTTCTTAAAAAGATAACAAAACTCGTATTATCCGCAAAAGACAGTCCACCAGCGACTTAAAAATAACTCACGCCCGTCGATTGGCCCCGACGGACGCTCATAAGAAACGTTTCACTCAATACAAAATCGTAGTCAGACCTACAAAGGTCCTCTTACATCCGACAAGGATATCATAGCGCGCTATACAAGAAACCCAAAATTTTGGTTTAGCATCTCGGATAAACTCCGAAGATAGCTCGATTCTTTTAACACAAGTCATATAAGCCGGCGACTAGTCGCGGACTTTAAACGAAAAGAATCAGGAAGAAATCACTAACAGGCAAAACGAAAGCCGATCAGTCATCGCACAGCCTCAAAGCTGAGAGTAAACCTAGGTCTTGCCCTAAACCCAGTCTTGCTGGATCTTGACATCTCACAGACATAGTATCGTATACGAGATCCCAAAACATGTCTCTTATCGCTTACACCTAAAACGCTCGCTAAAAAGTAGCATACGGACCAAGCGACGAAAAAAGAGTTAGGATACGAAGTGACTACTCGCATCCTTCCCTCTACACTTGACGAAAGTATAAATCAAAACAAAAGACGAAATCTCGCAAATTTTCATATTCATAAAAGCCGCAAAAGACGGCAGGATTCAAAGCCACCAACGGCCAGTCCCAAAAACATGAGAATGCAACCTCCAACGGTCGCAGGATAAAATTACTAAAAACGGCCACACACGGCCAG
The DNA here is from genome assembly GCA_018703725.1 of Brassica juncea. Classification (NCBI taxonomy): domain Eukaryota; kingdom Viridiplantae; phylum Streptophyta; class Magnoliopsida; order Brassicales; family Brassicaceae; genus Brassica; species Brassica juncea. The sequence continues at coordinate 30,132 of JAATWR010000166.1, forward strand.
AAAATTCAATTCATAGAAGGAAGTCAACGTTGAGAAATCCGGATGCAGAAATCCCAAATGAACTAGCAGGCTGGTCCACTTCTTCATTCACACCTCGAGCATTCCCACCATTCTCGGTGTTCTCATCGGCTCCGACCTCCACCGTATCCTCGGAAACCTCGATAGGTTCCCATAGTCTCCGGACTCTTTCTTCTACCGGAGGAACCAAGGACTCAGCATGAGCACACTCGGCCATGAAATCCTTCATTTCAGCGATCTCGGAATCGAAAGAGAAATCTGGGTTCTGAGACTTGTAAAGATTTACGACCGAACCTCGGCACTCGCGGAAATCACCAACAAACTCCTGAGCTTCTTTAAAGCATTGAAACTCAGCAGCAAACGATTCCGCCCGTCTTGCCACCTCCGCTGCGACCATCCTTCTTCCTCTCCTTTCCGCCCGTACGAGAGCCCGAGCGTGAAGCTCAGCTTGCTTCGCGTTCTGTGCCTTCACCTCTTGACGGAACCGGAAAAGCTCTCGCTCCACTTCTGTGGTCTTGAAGTTAGCAATCCTGGATTTGCGGAAACTCGAGTCAAGCGCCTCGCTAAACACTCTTAGTCCCTGCATAAAACTCAAGATCAGCAAGCATGCTTATATACGGATTCAAACGCAAGGTTAAAGAAGTTCGAAGGGCCAAACCTCGTTGACACTGTTGGGAGCCCTCGGCAAAAACCCGTTGTTTCTCCTCATCCTCCAGCGACTCATCAGTAGTAAACTCCGGAGGAAGGCCATCAAAGAAGTTGATAGGTGGAAAACCGCTGGCTCCATCTTTTTCCGTTGGAACAAAACTAGGTTTTTCTCCCAACGGTGAAGGGTTTTCCGAGCCTTCCCCATCATCGATTTCCTTCCCCTTACGAGACCTCTGTCTGCGCCTCCGAGAAGGAACCACGGTAACAGGTTCGGCGTCGTACGACGGAACAGAACCCCGGGACCAATAAAGGTTAACCGCATCTCGGATCCGTTCAAGGGTGAAGGATTTCCAGAAAAACGGCCTTTGACGAAGAAGATCTCTCTTGACGAAAACGTTACCAGGCAAACGATTACGTCTCAACACCTTCCCACACGGCTATACCGCAAGCTAGGATCCGACAGGCTCTACGGTTCCTAGCTAGCTGGGGGGCTAACTGTTGGGGTCAAAATCGGTCAATGACGAAATCGTCACCCAAAAGTCCTCGAAAGAAAAGCCAAGCGACGATCAAATCCAAGAAACGGGTCGTCGCTCGATAAAACTCACGGAAGGCTCGTCCACTCCCATCTGGCGCCAACGGCGAGGGTCCTGGCGCCCATCAATGCGATCGTCTCACGATCTCGGGCGATGACAGCATCCCGGTCCCTTGAAATCCATGTCTGGATTGTCCGAGATCTACAATGAGTCTTCCGTAAAGCCTTCCCGATTGTTTTAAAGATTCATCTTTTAACATATCTAAAACTCGGAGCCACATCGCTCTCATCCTCGACGACGGAAAATCTGAAGATCTAAGTCCATCTCAAAATCCCGATACTCGCAGAATCTCGTTGGAAACAATTATCTCGAGATCTACGACTAGAGACCTCCCGAAACTCGAAAGATTTCCCGCAAACGACTGACGAGGGAAAGATCGAACAAACCCATAGACGGCAAGACGGCCTGGCACCAGCAGCGCGCGGGACGCGGGCTGGCGCCGGCGGCACCCGGCCTGGCGGGCGGCACGCGGACGCGGGCTGGCCTGGCGCCGGCGGCACCGCCGGCGCCGGCGGCAGCGGGACGCGGGCTGCCTGGCGCCGGCGGCACCCCGGTCTGGCGCCGGCGGCACGCGGGACGGGGCTGGCTGGGGCCGGCGGCACCCCGCTGGCGCGGCGGCACCCCGGCCTGGCGCCGGCGGCACGCGGGACGCGGGCTGGCCTGGCGCCGGCGGCACCCGGCCTGGCCGGCGGCACGCGGGACGCGGGCTGGCCTGGCGACGGCGGCCCGGCCTGGAGCCGGAGGCACGCGGGACGCGGGCTGGATGGCGCCGGCGGCACCGTCGCGGACGGCTGGCGCCGGCGGCACCCGGCCTGGCGCCGGCGGCACCCGTCACGCGGGCCGGCCTGGCGCCGGCGGCACCGGCCTGGCGCCGGCGGCACCCGTCACGCGGGCCGGCCTGGCGCCGGCGGCACCGGCCTGGCGCCGGCGGCACCGTCACGCGGGCCGGCCTGGCGCCGGCGGCACCCGGCCTGGCGCCGGCGGCACCGTCGCGCGGGTCGGCCTGGCGTCAGTCCACGGCCCTCGTCCCGGTTTCGTTCCTATCGTGCCCGGTTCGATCCCATCTTAGCTTGTTCGGATCAATCTACGCAGGTTGGGTATGATCACGGTTACTCTAGAACGCCACTTCCTCGACTAAACAAGGAATTAAGGTTCCTTCGGAAACACCGAGACCTTCAAAGACTGTCCTTTCGAAAAACCGTAAAAACGCCTAAACGGCCCCAACGCGGCCAAAACGGCCCACGTACGATTTTCCGAAAAAGAAGGATAACTATGACGGTTTATCTTTATCCTCACATAAGAGATAAATGTCAAGTTTCCATAAGAGATAAATGTCAAGTTTCCAGAAGATAAATGTCGAGATTTCCGAAGATAAATGTCAAGTTTCCCGATAAACACAAAGATGGACGAAAATGGAAAAAGCCCGACTCAGCCCGCGAGAAGATAGACCGTCATAGGAGGAGTATATAAGGAGAGCTTTGAGCAAGAAGCAAACCAGATCACAAACGTCCAGAGCACTTAGAGCAACTTAGCATTCTTTTCTGTTTTCACTAGCGAGCTGCGACTCAATTAGGTTAGAACTTAGGTTGCTAGACTACCAAACTTGCCGACAGCTCTCGTAGCCAAGGCTCTTACCTGTTGTTTACGCTCAAACGCGGATTCGGAAATAAAATCTTTTGCTCTATTCTTTTTCCTTACGATTTTTATTTCGTTTTCATATTTCCTTTGTCGAACTGATTGTGTCGTGTGCGGCCCAGCAGATATCCGGGACCTTCAGGGAAGGCTTGGTTCACTTGGCTTTCCTCCAAATCAACTTAATTTGACGGTGCGAATTTCGGTTCCCACAATAAGGCAGTATATGGTTTGCGTCAGGCTCCAAGATGTTGGTTCTCAAAGTTGACTGACGCACTGAAGAAATACGGTTTTAAGCACTCATATGCTGACTATTCGTTGTTCGTGTATTCAGCAAAGGGGATTGAATTGCGAGTGCTGATCTATGTTGATGATTTGTTGGTATGTGGCAATGATCAGAAGGTTGTGGACAAGTTTAAAGAATACTTGAGCAAGTGTTTTCACATGAAGGACCTGGGGAAACTAAAGTATTTTCTTGGTATTGAAGTGGGTCGAGGTGAAGAAGGGTTCATGTTGACTCAAAGAAAGTATGCTTTAGATCTGATTGCAGACACAGGCTTGCTAGGTTCGAAACCAGTGGCAACTCCTATGGAGCAGCAACACAAGTTGGCGTTGGATGCTAGTCCGTTTTTACGAGATGCTGAGAAGTATAGGAGGTTGGTGGGACGTCTGATATATTTGACAATCACACTTCCAGACATATCATATTTGGTGCATATTCTCTCTCAGTTCATGAAAGCTCCGAGGGAGATGCAGTGGGAAGCTGCTCTACGAGTTGTGAAGTATCTTAAAGGGACGGCAGGACATGGGATTATGTTGAGTTCAAAGAATGATCTAAGGTTGTCTGTGTATTGCGATGCAGACTGGTCTGCGTGTCCACTAACAAGGAGATCGTTGAGTGCTTATGTTACGTTTGTAGGAGGCTCACCAGTGTCGTGGAAAACGAAGAAACAAGGGGTAGTGTCCCATTCTTCGGCTGAGGCAGAGTATCGTTCCATGGCTCAGGCTACAAGAGAGGTCAAGTTGCTTCGACGATTGTTGAGTGACTTGGGTGCTGAGCAGTACAGACCTTCGAAAATGTTTTGTGATAGCAAATCAGCTATCTATATAGCTGCTAACCCGGTTTTCCACGAGAGGACGAAGCATATTGAGTCGGATTGTCATCAAGTGTGTGACGCTATACAGGATAGAACTTTGGAAACAGTTCATGTGAAGACTACGGAGCAAGTTGCAGACGTGTTGACAAAGGCACTGGGAAGAGATCAGTTCGAGTTCTTGCTGTTCAAGTTGGGAGTAAGAAACTTTCATATTCCCAACTTGAGGGGGAGTATTGGAGTTGGAGGATAATGACGTGATTAACTAATATATTTGGATATACTTGAGTTCGTTAGAGATAATGATGTAACATAGGAGAATATAATCCTAATGTCGGTGAACAATACGTTGTATATATACACAAGTAAATCAATGAACAAAACACAACTTTCAGTCATATTTTCGTGTGTTATTTACATTTACATATTTGTATAATTACTAAGTACCCAAATTTACTTATAAACCTGAAAATTTAAAATTATTACAATATATAAACTTGAACATAGCCAAAATAAAAAATAACTGTTTTAATTTATTATTTAGATTTTAAACACTAATTTCAACTATCCATTTCAGAGTTTTTAGGATATCTATTCGGACGGAACTCAAATAAATAATACTCCATATCCATTTTGCAAATTTTTATTTCTACTATGTCAAATAATTGATTTTTTTTCTTATTTTTACTTGCGTGAGCAAGATGAAAAGGTTTCCAAAGTCTTATTATGATTTTGTTTAATAACTAAGAGTATACTTGGAATTGGTCGACGGTTTTAGTCGTGTTATATAATCAAAGGAAAATAAAATCAGTAAATTGCAATTTGTTTTATTCTTTTGGAGTCTGCATAACTGCGTTGCTACCTAACCTACTTATAGATATTGGAAGTAATTCAGATTGCATAAACCCTTTTATTTTAATTCAGATTACATGAACTTATTTAAAAACATGTTGATATAGATCAGTGGTTTTTTTTAAAAGTCTTTTTTCTTTCCTCTTGGTGAAGGATGACGTCTCACAAGTAGATTAGTCATTTTTTAGAGGCTGAATTTTTCCAGTGTTATTTTCTGTCTCCTCTCAGTGAATGGTGACGTCTCACAACGGCTTTGTAGATTAGCAGTTAAAGCGTGTTGAGTTCCTTTTTTACATTGACGGCTGAGGGCCTGAGGCCGGTTGGGTTTCTTTTCCCTATTTGGCGGCTGGGTCGCTATGTATATAGCTTGTGCTGTGGAATTTTTTCATCAGCAGTTAGTTTAAATTCCAGGTTATAAATTAATTTCTCCCTAGATTTTAGTTTCTTAAGCAGGTTCGGTTCTTTCGAGATGATTGATTAAATTTCATTTCAGTATTGTAAAACTTATTTTATATAACTAACACATTTTTATCAGAAAAAACAAACATGTACATAATCCTATTTCGGTATGGTGACCTTTACGATAGATTATTTGTTTTGAAAATGTTATATTAAATTATTAGGTGTTTTCTCTACACATATGCATATTAATCTTGTAATAAATATTTATTAGTTTATATTTTATTAACTAAGAAATAAGCGTCATAAGTTATCATTATTCAAACGTATCATGATTCATGACAAACCAAATCTTTATACGAATGAAAATCATAAATAATAAAATGTAAACAAATTAAAGTTAGCAACTAACAGTTCTATAAATGTAAGAAATACTATTTAAATTTTATAAACAACAATAATGTTCAAACTTCAAAATAAATTTATTCATAATTGAATTATAAATGCAATTATCCAAACATAAAAACATTAATATTGACTAAATAAAAAATATACTAGACTAAGTATTTGAGTTAATTATTGATGAAGTTGAAAATTATTTTAGATATTCCATAATATCTTAAGGTGTTTTACACTACAGCAAATGTTGACTATAACTACTGCATATATCGTGGTTAAATCATAGTTAAACCACCATTACGACGACTTAACTACGAATTACGAATGGTAGTTACTAGCTCGTCGTAATGGAAAAATCGACGTAAATTCGAAAGAAAAGTACAACGAATGACAATCGAGGTCAAATCGACGTAAAGACGCAAATCGTCGTAACATGGAAGTAATAGACAAATCGAAGTAAAATAGAAGTAAAATATATCGAAGTAATGCAGACGTAAAGTAGTCGTTAATATCGAGGTAAGATAGAAGCTATATTTACAACGAATTACCCTCGAATGTCGAAGTACATTGGTAGTAAATTATACGACTACATTACATCTATTTTTTACTACGAATTTACATTGATTTCTTTCGAACATTTTACTACGAGTTAACCTCGATTTCTTTTAGAATATTTACTACGAATTAACCTCGATTTGTAAAAAGTTTTATATTTAAAATTGTTTTTTTGTTCAATAATAAAAAATGAAATATATAATTATTTTAAAATAATTTAATAACCAGAAATATCAAACAAAATAATAATAATATATTAAAATATTTTAAAATTCAAAATAAAATTATAAAAAAAAAAACCTAAAGATTAAGGTCTTCCCGAAACTCGGCACTACGGTTCTCGGTCCGTCGCTCTACATCCGCCTGCTCCTCCGCGGTGCGTTGTGTGACTATGGTAGGACGAACTTGACTCCACATCTGCCCATACCTCGGGTCTGACTCCGCCATCAAATCGAACATTGACGCCATGCCCATCATCTGAGTCCGGTTCTCTGCTAAGGCGGCATTAGAAGCTGCCAAAGCTGCCCGGAGCTGAGCATTCTCTTCGTCTCATCCCGAAACATAACCTGCTCTCGCCCTCGGAACATCGTTAACCGAGCCAATTCCGACGACTCGTCCCCTTTTCTTTGGGGCAACATGTAATAAATTAATTAATTTTATTAGTAAAAATATATTTAAAAATAATTATTTAATTAAATTATACTATAAATATATATATATATTTAAAAATATATATTACATGTTCAAATATTTTGTCCTGTTCTACCGTTGACAACTGAACAGGTGGCAAATCCGGATTTTCTTGGGACAGCTGAGTCTCGACCTGTTGGATTCGAGACTGAACGTCGTTGTGGATCTTTTCAGCCCGAGCATCCACAAACGTCCCATCTTTATGGGTGTGAGTTTTTTTGTAAAGCTTGGACAAAGATGGAGGTTCTCCATCTTCAGCAGCCTGTAGAAAAAATTTAGAAATTTAATATAATTAATTTTATTCAAAAAAATTTATTAATAATAAAAAAAATTACCATCTGTAAGGCAACTCCGGCGTGTGGAATCTGCCCGGAAGTATGAGGCAACGGTAAATTGCCTTCTGCATCTGGTGTTTGTCGGGCTGCCGAGCAGTTGTTGGCCGTCATAATGCTCCGAGGCAACATCCAATAGGCCTTAAGGCCTGTCCATATCGTCTCGCTAATGAATATGGGTTTCGCAGCATCACCCTCAACCCTCCACTTATCCTTCCAGTTGCCAACGGTGTTTCTAAGGCGATCCATCGCCTTCTCGTTGAACATCTTCTTCACTTTCTCATTGACGGCAATAGACCAATTCCATTTTTGCTGGAAAAATATTAATTAATAAATATAATAAATAATTATTATAGAAAATAAAATATAAATTATAAATTAAAGTATGAAAACTAACCGCAAAACACTTGAACCAAGTTCTCCGAATGTGATCTGGCGTAAGACTCCAGTTCGGATGCGGTTCAGTAAAATATGACTTGATGGTATCTGAAACGGACCGTCCAAGACGGTTGTCCGTACCAAACCTGCAAAAGACAAATAATGTAATTAGATATATATATATATATACATATATAATTTATAACTTATGGAAATAATAATATATTAAACTTAATTACCAGTATGTGTTTGGTGGACGATCGGGATCGATGACGGGTAAACCTTCGCGGCCCGGCATCTGAAGCAAATCCTCAACGGTAAATCTAGCATACGGTGCATCCGGGGGCACCATCAAATCAGGATGGACATATCCCGGAGCACCCTGAGGTGGTGGAGCAGCAGCCGGAGGAGGTGGAGCAGCAGCCGGAGGTGGCTGACCATGCGGTGGAGGGACATACGGAGCAGGAGGCACCCATGGTAGAAGAGGAGCAGAAGCAACTGGTGATCGTTCCTGAGAATGGCTCTCGGGAACTGTTTCCGACTGGGTTGCAGTACCAGAGGTAGAAGCAGAATGATCAGTCTGTCCACTGAGAAATGTACTCTCATAGCTGGGTCTCCTAAGTCGTTTTCTACCGCGAGGAGTAGACATGTGTACTCAATCAACCTGTTCAAAAAAAAATCAATTATTAAATAAAACAAAAAATATATATATAAAATGTGCATCTAAAATAAATATAATACGTTTAATTACCTAAATATAATTTTATCTATTCCTAGACTAACCACCTAATCTAATTCCATCCCTAAGCTAAACCACCTAAACTAAAACAAAAAAAAAAATCGTACCTAGAGAGAAGGCAGAGAGAAGGCAGAGAGAGGTTAGAGAGAAGGCAGAGAGTTTAGCAACCGCGTGAGGTCGATTATGGCTCCTATATATAGGGATTTTGTGATCGCCGTAATGCATTACGACTATTTTGAATCGACCCGCGTTTTGGATCGTCGTAATTTAGTAGGCCCATTACGACTAGGTTGACTCGACCCGCATTTTGGATCGTCGTAATTTAGTAGGCCCATTACGACTAGATTGACTCGACCCGCGTTTAAAATCGTCGTAATTGAGTAGGCATATTACGTCTATTTTGACTCGACCCTTGTTTTGATCGTAGTAACTTAGAAGTAAATGTTATTTTTGAAAAAAAAATCTAAAGGTACACACTGTAACCAGAACAATTGTTATCGACCCGACATAAAATTTTATCGTTTCATGAACTGAGGAAAAGCTATGTACGGTTGATAAGAACTGTTCTAGCTAGTAATCGTGCACTCCCGTATAGTTTTTTTGAAAGCAATGTTTTTTTAGGTTTTGAATGTATACGGTCACAAGAACAATCCTTATCAATCCGTATAGCCTTTGCTTGGCTCCTCAAACCAAAGAAAGCTATACCGAGTTGATAAGAACGGTTTTGATGACCGATTTGTAATCTTTATTTATCTTAAGAGATTTGTTTTTGGTGTGAGATTATGGTGGGGATTTGGTGTGTATATATATATATGTAGATCGTCGTAAAGTAGAAGTAAAATAACTACTATACAGGATCGACCCTTGTTTTTGTAAATCGTAGTAATGTGGTTGTTAAATTACCACGATACAGGGTCGAATGGCCTTTACAACGAATTTGACTCGACCCGCGTTTTAGGTATTACGACGATTTAGGATCGACGGCCAGTATTTTGAGAATTCGTAGTAATATAGATGTTATGTTACAACGAATCAGGGTCGAAAGTAGTTTACAACGAAGTTGACTCGACCCGCGTTTGTTAATTACGACGATTTAGGGTCGACCCTTGTTTGTTACCCTAAACCCCAAACCCCAAACCCTAAACCCCAATAGTCTAAACCCCAAAACTTCTAAACTTATATATCACACTTACACTTATAAACAACATCATCAAACAATATTTTTATTAACTCAAAAGTCTAACTAGTACATGATTAAAACCATATATATGGCATAATGAAAGGCATAATGAGATTCACTCATCGTCTGAAGAACCATCACTTGATTCAATATCACTAGTATCATCGTCTTCTTGAAATTCATCTTCGTTGCCTTCGTCCATTACATCTTCTGAAGGATCTTCGTAAATCAAGTTTTGCAGATCAACTAGTAAGATTTCATCAACGGGTTTCTCAGGTACTTCAACAACATTAACAGCTTCTTCTTGCAAAGGCGGTTAATCATCACCGATTACTCAACCTCGAGGTGTAACTTTTATAGCTGCTAACCAAGAAGTTCCAGATTGTCTGATCCTTGGATATGGAATAAAACAGACTTGCTCCGCTTGAGATGCCAATATGTAGGGTTCAAATTTGTTGTATCTCCGTGCTGCATTAATATCTACAACTCCAAACTTGTTATACCGAACACCTCTATTGATAGTAGGGTCGAACCAGTCATATTTGAAGAGGACGCATTTCATCTTCACTAAACCGGGGAATTCCACTTCGATGATCTCTTTTAAGATCCCATAGAAATCTGTTTCACCTTTCACATATATTCCATAGTTCATCGTTGCTCGTTGACTTCCATATTCGTAAGTGTGAAATGTGTAGCCTCGTGTAAAATACATAGGGGCTGTGGTGACCTTAGAGACCGGATCTTGTATCAGTTCGTGAAACCACGTTGGATAGAATGGATCATCGTAATCAACCTGCATATATATAATTGAATTCATTAATATTTAAGTTATATTATAATAATTATATTAATCATGATTTATACCTGTGTTTTTAACCACCGGACAAAGTGTTGATCTTTCCTTTTGTTCAGATCATTTGGTGATATTCCTAGTAAAGCTTCTTCAACCTGTTCAACAAACTCATTGATTTCCAAAAGATTATATTAAGTTAATATCGAAACAAATAAAATAAAAAGTAAATAAATTATTTATTTACCTTTCAAATGATTGCATCTCCTCGCAATTAAGGAGTATATATGTATGGGCACTATGGGCGTCTTCTGTACTCGACCACCAAACTTCTTTGAGTTTTCCAGCAAGACGTCCAATCTGACAGAATACGTCAGGAACACCTGGTAAGACATATGTCGGCATAACACCTCCATCATCATATCTGCTTGGAGCCCTTTTCCGTGTACGGACTTGTGATCCAAAATAGTATGACGTGAAGTGGGAAGTTTCCTCAAACAAACTCCCCGCCACTATTGAACCTTCCACCCTTGCAAGATTTTTTGCTTTTCCTTTCAAATGTTTCATGGATCGCTCATAAGGATACATCCATCCGTTATGAACTGGTCCACGAAGCAATGCCTCATACGGGAGGTGGATAAGTAAATGTTCCATGACGACAAAAAATGACGGAGGAAATATTTTCTCCATATTGCACATTAAGATCGGGATATTCTCATCAAGTTGTCTGATGACATCTTCTGTTAAGGTACGTGTGCTAAGATCCCGAAAAAAAAGCTCCAATCCCTGAAAATATAATTATATTCCACAAAGAATTATATAATTTGTAGGATTATTTAATATAACAATAAATTAAAAAATTTAGTAATTTATGTTACCTGCAAGTGCTTCATGAACATTCTTTGGAAGCAACTCCGCAAATGCAAATGGTAGTAGTCGTTGCATAAAAACATGACAGTCATGACTTTTCATTCCTGAAAACTTTTGCCCTTTCTCAACACATCTTGATAGATTTGACACATACCCATCAGAGAACTTGACATCTGATGCCACCCACTTGAACAACACTGCCTTTGCTTCTGCTGACAATCTGAAAATGGGAACCGGAATTTGCCCATTGCTTTTAGTATGCAGTTCTTTCCTAGAACATAATGCAAGCAAGTCCAACCTTGAGTTCTTGTTATCTTTTGTCTTTCCAGGGACGTTCAATAATGTATTGATGATGTTGTCGAAGAATTTTTTCTCAATATGCATCACATCAAGATTGTGTCGCAAAAGTAGATCTTTCCAGTATGGGAGTTCCCAAAATATACTCTTTTTGTGCCAATTATGCTGTGTCCCATAACCATCAGCCATATTTACAGGAATATGCCAATTACCCCCTCTCTTAACTGTTTCTTGTGCACCATAATAATCAATATCCTTCTCGATATCTTCTCCAGATAAATATGGTGGAGCGGTGTCTCGTACAACCCTTTTTGACCGAAACAATGTCTTGTTCCTTCGGTACGGATGGATAATGGGAAGAAATCTCCGATGACAATCAAACCATGACATCTTCCTACCATTCTTAAGCTGAAATGCGTCTGTGCTTCCCATACAATAAGGACAAGCTAGCCTCCCATGCGTTGTCCAACCTGATAACATCCCGTATGCAGGAAAGTCACTGATGGTCCACAAAAGAACTGCTCACATAGTAAAATTTGTTCTCGTTGAACAATCATACGTCTGCACCCCTGTTGACCACAACTCCTTCAATTCTTATATCAAAGGCTGTAAGAAAATATCGAGGGATCGCTTCGGATGCTTGGGCCCATGTATCAATATACTCATGAAAAGAAATTCTCTTTCCATACACATCTCTGGTGGAAGGTTGTATGGTGTTAGGATGACTGGCCAAAGTGAGTACTGTCTTCCGGACATTCCAAACGAACTAAATCCATCTGTGCATAGTCCAAGATAAACATTGCGAGTGTTACTTGCAAAATCTTTGTGAACCGAATTCAAGTGTTTCCACGCTTTTGCATCTGACGGATGATTGATTTCGCCTTCCTTCTGAGTATGTTCGGCATGCCATCTCATTGCTGCTGCAGTCTTTTCAGATTGATATAATCTCTTCAGCCTATCTGTAATAGGTAAGTACCACATCCGCTGGTACGGTACCCTTTTTCGTCCACGCCCTTGCGGTTTATATCGTGGCTTCTTGCAGAACTTACACTCCAACAACTCCGCATCTTTCCTCCAGTAGATCATACAGTTGTCTATACAAAAATCAATCTGCTCTGAAGGTAAGCCAAGACTGCTAACCAATTTCTGAATCTCATTATAAGATTCAGCGGACAAATTATCTTGAGGCAAATACTCTTTAAACAACTCAGTCCATGCATCCATACAAACTTGAGGCAAGTTATGATCAGTTTTGATATTCATCATCCTAGCTGCCAATGACAATTTAGAAAGACCTTCTCTACAACCTTCATAAATTGGTTGATTAGCTGCCTCTAACATTTGATAGAACCTTTTTGCGTCCAAGTTTGGTTCCTCTACCTCTACATTGTCTACTTCTACAGCAACTGTTGTTGTTTCACGAAATGCATCGGTAATCATATCATGCATCCAATCATGATCTACGACATGATCCTCAAGGTAACTACTTTCAGGATGCAAATGACTCGGTTCTTCCCTATTACCACCAACTTCAAAGTGAGTACTACTACTAGCTTCATTCCTACTATCACCTTCTCCATGATGAAACCATATGTAGTAATGCGGGGTAAATCCTCTAATTACTATATGTTTCCAAACTGTTTCACTACGAACAAATTTGGTGTTTTGGCATTTACGACAAGGACAAAACATTTTACCAGTTTCCTGCGTGAGAGGTGTGTTTCCAGCTTGGTACATGAATATCTCCGCCCCATTGAGAAATTCATCTGTCACAACTCCTGCAGAGTTTTTATATGCGTACATCCAACTCCGAACTTCATAGATATTGCCGTTATGAGACATTTTTTGGAATTTATTTTTTCTGTTTTTGTTTTTTTTTTGCATCTTTAGAAAGAAGGAGAAGAGAGCATATTTATAGGAAATTTTCAGATTTGGTAGGTGGAGATTTTGCTACGAATATACTACATATGAAAAATTTACTACTACTTAACTATCTTTATTCACCAACCACACACAAAAACAATTAACACGTTGTCAACCACTTTCTTGTGGATAGCCGTAACATAGTCCCTAAATAGATGGGAAATTGTGGATGTTAGATAGTGTAATATAACTTCGTTTTTACTACGACCCATAGTAAGCGTTGTATAATCGACGTAATAGGCCCCCCTTGTTACGTCGATTTTAGTTCGACGTAACTTTACTTCGCCATTACGACGATTTTCGGAATAGAAGTACAATCGAAGTAACATAGTCGTAACATTACGACAACAGTTTGGTAGTAGTTAACTCTATGTTTTGTTGTAGTATTAGGTTCAGATTAGGGACTGAGATCAATTTGATATAAGTGTTTTTTTTTTGAATTTTCATGATTTTTTTTAAATATCCATTTGAGTTCGGGTTCAGTTCGAGTAAAACTTATAATCTAAATACTGTAAAATAAGATCCGTTTGATATCTATTTGTGGTTCAGACCAGTTTGGATTATTTTATCGGGTCAAATTTGGTTGAAATTTTTGGATTTGGTTTTGTTTGCCGAGTCTGTTTCCCTCTGAATTGATTAAAAGAAAAAAGATTCTCTTGGAATTCTGAATAGATATAAAAAATGTAATCAAAATTTTCATGAGCCACATACATTAATGGGCCTACATATTATAAGGCCCAAACTAACTGACAAAGCAGAACAATTGAAACACACAGCAACCACGTGAAGAAAGATAAACGTAACAAAAAAATGAGGAATGTGATGAATAGAGTAGCATTCTTCTCCAAATCACTCTCTCTCGTCCCCTCTTTTTTCACTCCTCCCCACCTCCGTTTCTTCCATCGCTCCGCCGCAGCCGCAGCTTCGTCTCCGAACCGAGCAATTCACGCCATGGCAAACGATTCCCCACACTCTCAACCGAATCGAGAGGGAGATGGTTCCGTCTCCGTCCCTCCTCCTTCTTCCGTTTCCTCCGCCATAGATTTTCTCTCCCTCTGCTCTCGCCTCAAGGTAATGTAACCTCACTTTTGAATGATCATCTCGTAAATCTCTCATTCAAAGTATATCCGAGTCCGAGATCTATAAACGCATGACTGTTTAGTTTCATATGTTCGTGGAGAATTACTTGTGTTTCTATCATGCTTGATTCACTGCTTGTTGATAAAATCATACGGGGTTCACATCTCTGTGGCTGCTTGAAACGTTAAGCTTCATAGCTTTGTTGTTTATTGCTGATGAATCTACTCTTCTTTTGGGGAATAAAATGCTTTCAAGCTATGTGGTTGGTTTCATGTTCTATGATTACTCAACTTCTTATAGATTTGAAGCTTTCGTCGATTAAGATTGTTTCTTGTGTTTTTGTTTTGATAATAGACAACTCCAAGAGCTGGATGGGTTAAAAGAGATGTGAAGAATCCGGAATCAATAGCGGATCACATGTATCGGATGGGTCTTATGGCCCTAGTTTCTTCTGATATTCCCGGTGTTAACAGAGACAAGTAAGCTTTCTTGGGTTGCTTCATGTTTCATTTTCTCCTCTTTTGAACTTTTCCATGCTTTCTTTCTTTCTTCCTTCAGATGCATGAAAATGGCAATTGTTCATGACATTGCAGAAGGTTAGCAGCTCTTTCACTTATACATGTAACTGCCGCTTCTTTTTTCCAATTCTATAATTGTTGTTGAACAGCCATTGTAGGAGATATCACACCTACTTGCGGGGTCTCTAAAGAAGAGAAAAACCGAAGAGAGAGCGAAGCACTTGAACACATGTGCAAACTCTTGGGTGGAGGAGAAAGAGGTCGGTTCCCTTCCTCTCATTCTGAAAACTACATTTGTCTTGTGCTCTTTTTGATACTAATGTATAATTGCAGCTGAAGAAATCGCTGAGTTGTGGAGAGAATATGAAGCAAACGCATCACCAGAAGCCAAAGTTGTTAAAGATTTCGATAAGCTTGAGATGATACTACAAGCTTTGGAATATGAACAAGGTAATGACCACCCCATGAAAAACTCTTGATTTGACAATATGGATAAAACTAAAACTCCATTTCTTTTGTTTTGAGCAGAGCAAGGTAAAGATTTAGAAGAGTTTTTCCAATCAACTGCAGGTAAATTCTTGTGAACAAATGTAATCCATATATATATATATAAATATAATAGCAGATTACATATGGTTGAAGGCTTTTGAAAACTTGTTGCGGTTTGATTCAGGGAAGTTTCAGACTGATATAGGCAAAGCCTGGGCGTTGGAGATTGCTTCAAGAAGAACAAAGCGACAATAGTTAGTTCTCACTTGAGCTAAATACTCTCTTTACGCTCAACTTTAATCATTTTCAAGACTTAATGTGGATCTAGAACTTTAAGGGTAATTCTTGTAGCTAAATACTATTGAGGGAGAAGCCTAAAATGGTGTAAAAAGCGCATTATTTTATGGGTTTATGCTAAAACTCATGAGAAAATTTGGAAAGAATACTTCTTAATGAGATTAAATTTTGAAAACAACAAATACTTTTTACGTTTTTAGAAGAATACACTAATCTGTAATTAAAAATTAGATTATATAACTTAAACATGTACAATCATTTTAATATCTAAATTAATAATTTTGATAAAAATCAATTTGGCCTGGGCTCTTCCTTAATTTTTTCTAGTATTTTGTTTTTGAACTCCACGTTCCATGTGTATTTAAATGACATAAACAAACAGATATATCAAAGAAAAAATGATCAAATGTTTGCTTAAAACTTCCTAAAATCCTAAAAAAGTTTAAACAAACCAACAACTATATAAAATGAAAAGTATCAAAGAAAAAAAGTAAAGTTTAAATCTTGATAATTCTTTAAAATTGATTAGATTCTTCGGAAGTGGAGGGAGTGGTGTGGGCAGAAGCTCAAGCACTTACCTGTCGATCTAATGGATTGCCATTCTTTAGGACAATCCAGAAATTGCTTTGTCGATGACGTATGGACGGAGGATGATAAGTTCTAAGGGCAGAGATGGCGCTGCCGAACTATGGGCTCAGATGAGAAGATGATGAGGGCAATGAATCTCTGAAGAAGCTTATCAGCTTTACAAGTAGAATGTATAGTTTTGATATGGGCTATGGAGTGTATGAAGACCCTCAATTTCTCAGACGTAGTGTTTACAACAGACTATTCTCAATTGGTAAAGATGATGTCATTACCCGAAGAATGGTCAGCTTTTGCTACACACTTGGAAGAATTTCGACGCAGTAAGACTTTCTTTCCTACCTTCAAAATCCGACATATTACAAGGGCACATCATAATCTAGTGGCGAACAAGTTTGCACGGCGTAGTAAGAATTCTCTTTCTACTATGTTTTATTTCGATTCTATGCCTCCGGTTTGGTTTACTGAACAAGTAGATTATACTTCATAGTTTTTAGTTTATTGATGTCAATATTGTCATCCTATGTGTGATTCAAGCTGAATAATATGTTAACAACATGCGTTCAGCTGAAGTCAAACAAAATTTCTAGGATTCACTGTAAAAACAGAGCTTTTCATTCCTCTTTTTCATCTACCTTTGCTTTTCGGCCGGGCCGGATATGGAGACAGGCGGATGAAATATTAGTTTCGGTCCCCAAAGTTTCTGGAGAGATTTTACATAGATAAAAATTCCCAAATTATTAAAAAAGATTAATAAAAGTTTTTTAAAGAATGATTCAGGTCTTTGAAATCTCAGATCCAGCTCTACTTCGGAGATCGTGCGATCTCCGTTGTCGATCTCTAATGAATAAAGTTCTAAAAGCAGATCTGCATTTCAAAAGTGGTTTTCTATGAGAGTATCAAATATATTGAATTATTAAATGGTTTTCCAGCTCAATGCGCGTTATTATAAGAAAAAAGAGAAAAGAATGATTTTTTTTAATTTGATTTATGATGTTTTCTAATAGACTGATTTCAAGATATTATATCGCATTTAAATTCAAATAAATTTAACAACAGAAAACTTGATTATCGCCCATTAATGATAATTTATGAATCTAGGTATACTTTAAAAAAAAATATTTAATGCTCCATACAATTTTAAATGTTAGTTAAAATTATTTTAGTTTTGTATTTATTAAAATAAACTTAAATTTAATTATGACAAAACATATATATATTTAAACCATATTAGTTGTTTTTATACTGATATACCATGAATTTTACCTGATTTTAGTCATGGAATATAATAGTTTTAGGATATATTTAATCTATTTTGGAGTCTAGATAGCATATTTATAGGTTCAGGAGTAATTGGAGGAAAGATTGTGTTTTTGGAGCATTTTGGAGCACTTTAGAGATTTCACCCGAGATGACCATTTCGACCACTCGAGGTCGACACGGAAAGAGACGCATCGATCGATACACCTTCAGTGATATCGATCGATATTAAACGCACAGAAGCACAGTTTGGTCACAGCCGACTTGAAGCCCAAGACTCCATATATTTACCAAGATACCCCTGACGAGTTTTAACCTAATTATTTAGTATTTATGTCTTGCCTAAATGTTTTGGCAAAGAAGAAGTTTTTTTAGACATAGTTCCTACCTAAAGGTTTTTCATACTATTGTTTTGTGAGAGAGAGAGTTACAATTGAGAGCTTTCTTGAACACTTTTATTTTCTATCTATTCTATCTATGCAGTTTTATTTAATTGTCATGATGTTTTGTTTGGCTATGTCTGAGTAAACACCTTTGTTAGATTTAGGATTCAAATTGGTTTTGAGGGATGAGCCCCAAATATGAATACTTGAGCATGTGATATTCATCTTAGAAGATTGTTCTTAATGCTTGTATAGGAGTAGCTAACCTATACATGATGACAGTTGATATTATCCTTGGATCTATCTTCTTTGAGTCAGAATTTTCTAGGCGCAAGCGACATCATGGTCTAGCAAAACTCTGGTGAACTGTTATCAACCCGCGCTTAAAGCTTACTAGAGGTGCAACGATCAATTCTCCTATAAAGACATCGATCGATTAACGCGAGACTATGTCGATCGATACGTGCGACAGCAGGTCGATCGATGCCTTCCTGATTATGACCTGCGCTAAGTAGTGAATCATTGGTTCTAGCAATAGATAACCCAGAAAACGACAGTGGTACGGTTATTGTTACCGTTGGGTTCTATAATATCATGCAAGCATCTCACATAGGCATTCATACTATTATAATCCTGATAACCTGAATAGTAATCCTAAGTCTAACGTATTCATCATATCTGTTAAACCCCCTAATCAATCACTTGAGTAATTGTCTTGCTCACCAGTTTTAAGTTTACTTGCAATTTACTCCTTGAAATGTTCAACCTAGCTTAGTTACAATAAGATCTAGTGTGTTCCCTGTGCATTCGATCCCTAAGTACTACAACTAGACCTCTTTTGATGAGAGTAAGGTTGCTCTAGGATAATTTGAGCACGTATCAAATTTGGCGCTGTTGCCGGGGCGCTTTGATCGCCATTAGATTTTATTTAAGTCTAGGTTTTCTTTTACTTTACTACTTGTTACTGATAAAAATTTTCTTTTCTTTTCAGGTGCATGCCCAGCATAACTAGAAGCAAAAAGAACAAGGAACTTTTGTCTACTGATCCAGGTGCTTTGGAACGTTCAATCCGCAAACAGATTCGTTCTACATCGATCGGTACACCCGCTTGTGCATCGACCGATATTCATCAACAACTGTCTACCGAGTTTCAGACACCGTCGACCTATACCAGCTCACCAACATCGACCGATCTCATTCATCTGACATCGACCGATACTCTTTCATCGACCGATACTTTTCAGTACCCGTCGACCAACATCTTTCATCCGACATCGACCGATACCGCAATCCGCATATCGATCGATACTGAGCCATAGAACATGGTCGCGGCATTGATACTCATGCCTGCGAGACGACGAAGATAACCTGTGTGACCAAGAAGGTCACCTGCGTAATGCAGCAGGTCAGAGAATTAATGATCAGGGGGCTACAATCCCTGATCTAGAAGCTGAGGCTGCTGCAGCCGCTGCTCAAGCTGCAAAAGAAGTCAACCAAAACAGATCACTGCCTGACTACAACCGTTCAGATCAATACTACGCCAACAGATCTGCCATCCGTCCTCCAGACATACAGAGGGCTGATTTTGAGGTGAAGCCTCAATACTACACACTTGTAGGAAAGCCACCCTACAATGGAGCATCCTATGGACCATCTAGAGAGGTACGAGGATCTCATATCTGCTATCAAGGCCAATGGAGTCCCAGCTGACTACCTACTTTGCAAACTCTTCAAGTACTTTCTTACTGGAGAAGCTTTGCAATGGCTTAAGCTACTACCACCAGGATCTCATACATCCTGGGATTGTATCAAGAATGCTTTCTTGATTAATTTCTTTGATGAGGCATGCGCAGAAGAGTTAAGAAGCA
>JAATWR010000167.1:0-50000 GCA_018703725.1 Brassica juncea
GTTACCGACAAGGATCCGGAATTTGACTCCTTCAGGAACCTGGTAAAAATCTCGAAGAACCTTGAGATATTTACGAGAAACCAAGCTCGGCGTAAGAGGAGCACCAGGCTGCCTCAGAGGTCTCCTCGGAATAGGGATATCTGGCAGTGATGGGGGCGAACCCACAAGGGCTCGGTAATACGCATTCTTCGCTTCCTCCTCAACAAACTCCTCTTGCTTCACCGTCACGTGGGCAGGAGAATCACCCGAGGAAGAATGGGAAGAAGAATTTCTCTTTGAGGATCTTGAAGACATTATTCTTAGAGAGAGAGAGAAAGGATTCTTGAGAGAGAATAATTTTTTATGGTAAAGTAAGAATGAATGAGATTTCTTACTCCCTCCTTATAAAGAAGGTAAAATCACTATTTACCCCGACTTTCGGCAAACGATTACGTCTCTACACCTTCCCATACGGCTAAACCGCAAGCCAGGATGATGATAGGCCTTTTCAGGTCCTAATCAAATGTTGTAGAATACAAGATGTCAATCCAATTCTAAGAGATTCTAATGCAAAGGGAATGCAAGTTCATGCTTAATCTAAGTCTATCAAGATGAGAGGATGATTATGAAACTAAGACAATATTAAGAATGCAATAAAATAGTGAACTTTCTTTCTCAATGAGGCAAGGGGGTTCTTGGGACAAGGGAATTGACTTTGGGTGATCAAGGTTCAATCCAAGATGCTAACTTTTCAATCTATCTAAATCCTTATGCCTAGACAACAAAACTAAGCAAGCTCTATCCCTAGATGAATGCTCTTTTGCAATGATCACCCAAGTACACCAAATCCCTTTGGCTGTAATGATCAAAGCAAACATGGAGAATGAGTCTAATAGCAATCCTAGCTCCTTTGACAACTAATCCCTTAGGCAAAGCAAGCTAAAAGCATAGATGAGTTGGTTCAGGCATTTCATAGAACACCTTCCGGGCATGAAATGCCTATAGCTCTATGTTTGAGAGGCCAACTCAAATATAGCTTGAAGAACACCAAATCAATGCAAGGAAAGGATAGATCTAACCCTAAACACCTTGGATCTACACTTAATCACCCTTAGTCTCCCAAGCCCATGAACCCTAGATAGATCTACTCACTAATAGACATGGAAAACCTCAAAATCAATGATGATTCAAGGCTAAACATGATTAGAGAAGAAGATAATCTATTAAACACAAAAGAAATGAGATAAAAGGATCAATGATCCAAACTTTCTTCAAGATCTTATTATGTTTTTTGAGAGAAAAGAAGTTCTCTCTCTTAATGAGATTACAAGAGTATTTAAAGGAGGCTTGAAAGCCCTAAGAAACATAAAACAAGATAACTAAAAAGTCCTTAAGCAAAATTGGTCTCAGCCAATGGGAGTGGGTCTTGAAATTCGGTCAGGGGAGACTCAGAGCCATCCAACCCGGTCCTGGTTCCCCGGTCTGTCCAGTCAGTCCGCGTCCAAGCCGGCCGGCTTCACCAACCCGGACTTGTCTACCCGGCCGGCCTAACCTGCTCGTGTGTTGCTTCTCCCGACCGGGGTCATCCAACCGGCCTGTGTTCCCCGGTCCAGTGCATGATCTTGTGCTCTGTCCAGCCCGTCCGGGTCATGTTCCTCGGTTCATCCATCCCGGCCGGCCACTTCCTTGATCCATCTCTTCCCGTCCGGCTTCACCAACCCGGACCTGTCTACCCGGTCTGGTCACCTCCAGCACAATCCAACCGACCGGGTACCTGTCCCAGGCTCAGTCATCCCGGTCTGGACCACTTCCATCCGCCTGTCCTTTTCCCGGCCGGCTGTCTCTACCCGGTTGCCTCTACCCGGCCATCCTGACATGCTTCAAGTGAATTGATCATAACGTCTCCAATACAGGTCCAAATGACTTGAAACCACTTCCATTGGAAAGCTAACTCAATTTGCTGTGTCTCCACAAAATATTAGTAGCAGGAAACATCTCTAAGACCTCTGTCCATGCTCATCTTTGTCTTGACCAGATCATGGTTTCACTTCTCTTTTCATGGCCAAACATGATACTTCATCTCTTTTGGGGCAATAAGTCTTCCAAACACCACAAATCACACCAAAGCATACTCCAACACCGGATAAGGACAAATGAATGCAAAATGGACCTAAACATGCCTAATGCTTAACTTATATGATCAAAATGCATAAGATATGGATGCTAAAAACATGTAAATATGCAAGATATCAACTCCCCCACACTAGACCTTTACTTGTCCTCAAGTAATCTTTTCAAAACACAAGGAGGAGAGACATAAAGATGGAAACAAAGCCAAAAGAAACACTCATAGCACTCAACTTGACATCCTAAAGAAACATAGCAAATAGCATGAGCAAAACTCTCTTATTAAGCTCTAGCTTCACAAGGCCTATCAATTACTCTTATGCCTCTACACAAGATGCAATGCTTATCAACCAACAAGTTCTCTTAACCAGCCCTCACATTGATTCACACACACACACACAAGGTGAAGTCTCACATATGGGCACATGATCTCAATCATTTGGCTAGGTGATCAAATGGTCTAATATGGATGATAATGGGGTTTCAATGCATCATTTCAAGGTGGCAATCACTCAAAATCAAGGAGCTTGATCATTATGCAAAATTTATCTAAGACTTGGAGCAATTCATGCATACATGGATCCATCCTCATCATTCTACCCAATTTCTAAGTGATTACAAGATCTACACCCCTTTTATTCATCCCATAACCCAAAATTGAAAAACATTCTCACATCACTCACCCAATGAACAACTTTCTTTTCTTTGAAACCCAACCACTAAGGACCTCTATTCATTTTTCTAAGCTCTAACTCTTTTGGTTTTCCCTTCCCCGCTATCTTATTGAATCTTTCTTTCTTTCTTTTTTTCTTTCTTTTTTTTTTCCATTCTTTTTCTTTTCTTTTTCTTTTTTTTTTTTTTTTTTTTTTAACATGAAGGGGGAAGATCAAAACATTACACAAGAGCTTTTCATCTTTCTATTCTAGGGCCCTAGGGTTCTTCTTTCTTATGATACTCATTTGCTCATCATTCTCAACATTGTTACATTCCAAACCCAAGATATAGACCATTAAGGAACAAAAACTTCACTCACCATCCTAGAAGCTAGCTCAAATGATGACCCTATGCTAGCAAGAGATTAGAACAAATCCATGTCGCTCCCAATACTCTCAAGATTTTGCACATGACAAGCTATCAAAAGAGGCCTCACTCAAGCAAATCAATGTAGGCTTCAAAGAATGGATATGGTTCAAGGGTATTGGAGTGCCATTTGGGTTAACAAAGAGTGGTACAATGGGGAAAAGATAACCCAAATGTGTATGAGATCCATGATCAAGTATGCAAATGCCCATATGCAAGAGAAATTAAGTTCATTCAAGTCCAAGTTCAGGATGGAGCTGGTTTTAAGAACAATGCCAATATCAAGCAAGCAAGCAAGTTTCAAGAAGAGTTTTCAAGGCTCAAAGCATGCAAGCCTTTCAAAAGATGCTTAAGCTACTTGATATGTTTAACTAGGGTGCCAAATTCAGTGCAAACAAGTGTTCTTTACTAGGCAATGCTCCATGTGAAAGTGAATGCAACCTATATGCTCTAGACTCAATCTTAAGGATGCAAATGATGCAATCTACATGATTCAAAAATTTAAAATTTTTTTTGATTTTCTATGCACTTATGAATGTACAATGCAATGCATGAGACTCAAAATCACAAAGCAAACATGATCAAATACTTGGTACCTCCCCCACACTTAAATCACACAGTCTCTGTCTGAGTAAGAGAGAAAGAGATACCCCAACAATACAAAAACAATTGTATATACAAGAAGGGTTGGAGTGATACCTAAGAAGGGTGTTTGGGTGTGGTGTTTGGTGTCGGGGCTAGGAGCTGGCTTGGTGCAAAGAAACTAGAGGAGGCTGCTACATGGCAATCATAGGGCTCAGGTGATTAATCACCTTTCTTCTCTCCTCTAGTGCTTGGCTCAACCTGAAAACCTTGACCACTTTTATTAAAAAACTTAAAGGAAAATTGAAATTTCAAAGCTATGTACAAGGATAACCATGGGACTTCCTCCCAAGTGAGCTTGTTTTGAGTCACTTAGCTTGACTACCTTGTCTCTTGAACTAGTGAGAAGGAGGATCCTTCCCACCTTCATGTGCGATGGTGAGGACCTGAGAGAGAAGCTCTTGAAGCTTGATTGGGTCATCTTGGAGCTGAGGAGTGATGATGGCTCTAGCACTTGAGAATGGTGTGGATCTACCCTTGTGCTTGATCTTGTACTCAATGACACCATCTATGAGCTTCTTTGGATGGAGAGTGAGAGTGTGTGGGAGCAAATCAAGAGGTGGAGGATGAGGCTCTTTCACTATCTTCTTCTTGCCATGAGTGGCCTTTGAGGCTCCACCCATCCCCTCTCTTTTAGCACTTTCCAAGTGCTCAACACACAACTCCTTAGAACACTCTCCATCAAGACCTTCTTTCTTACCAACAACCTCTTCATCTTGGGGCTTCTCAACAGCTTGTACATCACAAGTGATTGTCCCACAATAGTCTGATTCAAGTGGAGGTTGGAGAGGATAAGAGACAGCTTTGTTGACATGCATGAGGGTGACCTTCTTGTTGGGAAAGTCAATGCAAGCTCCAACTGTTGTAAGGAAAGGAGTGCCAAGGATCAAAGGGACTCTTTCTTCAGATGCCATCTTCAAAACAGTGAGGTCAATAGGTATGGTGCAGGATCCAATCTTCAAGGGAAAGTCCTTGATTATGCCAAGTGGGGTTGTAGAAGAGGAATCCCCAAAGGTGAGAGGAGGAGTATCTGTTTCCATGCTTTCAATCCCAATACTCTGCACCATATCCAAGGAGATGACATTCACACTAGCTCCACTATCAACAAGAGCATCATCCATAGTTAGTTTACCAAGAGAGTAAGACAATGTGAACTTCCCTTGAGACTCAAGCTTAGGGAGGGACTTGGGAGGGATTGGTGGATCAGTCTTCAGAAGTGAGATGTCCAAAAGTTCAGCCACTTCAGCTTGGTGGGTGAGAATGTCCTTTATGAGCATCATTTGGACATGAGCAACATGCATATTGCTGATCTCTGGAAGCTTGACTCCAATATCACTGAGGGCTTTTCTGAATTTGGAGACCACTTTTTTCTGAGCTTTGGTGAGGAACCTTTGAGGGTAAGGGAGCTTATCATAGGGTGATAGCTCAAACTCATTGTCTTCTTCCTTCACTTCTTTCAGCTTGGGGTTAGCACTATTCTCAACTTGTGTCTCAACCTTAGGTTCATCAATCTTTCCTTGAACCTTCTTATCAGCTCTCTTCACAACTCTAGCTTCAGCTGTGGCCACAACCAGTCTCTTATCATTTTCAATCTGATTTCCAAGCACTAGCCTCTCAATCTCATCAACATCATTCTTATGATCACTCAATGCAATCCTTGATGAAGTGGAGAGGATAACATTGCAAGTCTCCTTAGGGTTCTTCTCTGGTTTACCTGGTAGAGATCCCATTAGATTCTTGGAGGATGAAGACATGGATGCAACTTGGCTCTCCAAAGCTTTGAGGTGAGAGGCAAGTTGCATGTACTTGTTGTTGAGGTCAGAATAGGTGCCATCAATCTTAGCATGGATGTTCTTGAACTCATCACCAATGGTCTTAGCATTTCTTTCTTGAGATTCTAAGAGTTGCTTGAACATGGACTCCAAATTTAAACTTGGAGACTGAGCTGGAGAAGAGCTTCCTTGGGGCTGAGTAGGCTGGTTTGCTTGGTACCCTCCTTGTTGATTGTTGTAGTAAGGTATTTGCTGGTAGTTGTTTTGGTATTGGAAGTTGGGCTCTTTCCTATACCATGTGCCATTAGAATTGATGAAACACAGCTCCTCTTGACCTTCTACACCATGAACTTCAGTAGTTCTAGCAGGCTGTTTCTGTTGCTGGTTCCCAATGGAGTTAAGCTGCTCTTGCTTAGCCTTCTCTACAAGAAGCTTGTCCAACTTTTCTTGGAGAGATTTCAGGGTCTTTTTTGTGTGCTGATCATCTTCATCAGTGCCTCTGTTGGCCCTATCATGCTCCTCACTGTAGACTGAGTCACTCCTGGCCATGTTCTCCACCAGCTCCTCAGCATCCTGCTCAGTTCTGCCCAAGAAGAACCCAATGCTGGCTGTGTCCAATCTGCTCCTGAACTCTAGTAGAGCACCTCTGTAGAAGGTACTAAGCAAACTCTCCTTGGTGAAGCCATGATGTGGGCATTGAGACCAATAGCCCTTGAACCTCTCCCATGCTTCACTAAAGCTCTCAAGGTTCTTCTGCTGAAAGCTAGAGATCTCATTTCTGATCTTGGCTGTTCTTGAGGTAGAGAAGAATTTCTCTAGGAATGCCCTCTTGCACTCATTCCAAGTTGTGATAGAGTCACTTGGAAGAGCCTTCTCCCATAAATGTGCCTTGTCTCCCAAAGAGAAGGGAAACAACCTCAGCTTGAAAGCATCTTCAGAGACTCCATTAATCTTGGACAAGCTACAGTAGCTATCAAATGTGTCCAAGTGATCAAGGGGATCCTCCACAGCAAGGCCATGAAACTTGTTGTTCTCAATCAAATGCAGCAGGCCTGCTTTGATCTCAAAGTTGTTGTTCTCCACAGCTGGTGCCCTTATCCCCAACCTATGACCATGAATGTGAGGTTGATCATAGGCTCCAATGGCTCTAGCTTGGCGTGGTTGGTGATGTGGCTGGTGTGGTGGTCTTGGATTGTCAGCTCTTGGACCATTGACCCCTAGAACATCACCATCTTGAGGCAGATTCTCCATCTCAAACCCCAACCTATGAAGATGAGCCTGTTGCTCTACTTCTCTTCTTTGTCTAGCTATCTCCCTCTCAAGTGCAGCAATCTCTTCAACAGTAGGAACCAAGTTGGATACCCCTCTGCTTCTTGTGATCATACACCTGAAAGTCAAAGATAGAAGAGGCAAGAACCAATATCACAAGATAAAATAAAAATAAAAATGACTTAGTCTCAAGCAAATGACTAAATCCCAATGTCAAAATCAACTTAGAACTTGGCAACGGCGCCAATTTGATGAAAGGCCTTTTCAGGTCCTAATCAAATGTTGTAGAATACAAGATGTCAATCCAATTCTAAGAGATTCTAATGCAAAGGGAATGCAAGTTCATGCTTAATCTAAGTCTATCAAGATGAGAGGATGATTATGAAACTAAGACAATATTAAGAATGCAATAAAAGAGTGAACTTTCTTTCTCAATGAGGCAAGGGGGTTCTTGGGACAAGGGAATTGACTTTGGGTGATCAAGGTTCAATCCAAGATGCTAACTTTTCAATCTATCTAAATCCTTATGCCTAGACAACAAAACTAAGCAAGCTCTATCCCTAGATGAATGCTCTTTTGCAATGATCACCCAAGTACACCAAATCCCTTTGGCTGTAATGATCAAAGCAAACATGGAGAATGAGTCTAATAGCAATCCTAGCTCCTTTGACAACTAATCCCTTAGGCAAAGCAAGCTAAAAGAATAGATGAGTTGGTTCAGGCATTTCATAGAACACCTTCCGGGCATGAAATGCCTATAGCTCTATGTTTGAGAGGCCAACTCAAATATAGCTTGAAGAACACCAAATCAATGCAAGGAAGGATAGATCTAACCCTAAACACCTTGGATCTACACTTAATCACCCTTAGTCTCCCAAGCCCATGAACCCTAGATAGATCTACTCACTAATAGACATGGAAAACCTCAAAATCAATGATGATTCAAGGCTAAACATGATTAGAGAAGAAGATAATCTATTAAAGACAAAAGAAATGAGATAAAAGGATCAATGATCCAAACTTTCTTCAAGATCTTATTATGTTTTTTGAGAGAAAAGAAGTTCTCTCTCTTAATGAGATTACAAGAGTATTTAAAGGAGGCTTGAAAGCCCTAAGAAACATAAAACAAGATTACTAAAAAGTCCTTAAGCAAAATTGGTCTCAGCCAATGGGAGTGGGTCTTGAAATTCGGTCAGGGGAGACTCAGAGCCATCCAACCCGGTCCTGGTTCCCCGGTCTGTCCAGTCAGTCCGCGTCCAAGCCGGCCGGCTTCACCAACCCGGACTTGTCTACCCGGCCGGCCTAACCTGCTCGTGTGTTGCTTCTCCTGACCGGGGTCATCCAACCGGCCTGTGTTCCCCGGTCCAGTGCATGATCTTGTGCTCTGTCCAGCCCGTCCGGGTCATGTTCCTCGGTTCATCCATCCCGGCCGGCCTCTTCCTTGATCCATCTCTTCCCGTCCGGCTTCACCAACCCGGACCTGTCTACCCGGTCTGGTCACCTCCAGCACAAGCCAACCGACCGGTACCTGTCCCAGGCTCAGTCATCCCGGTCTGGACCACTTCCATCCGCCTGTCCTTTTCCCGGCCGGCTGTCTCTACCCGGTTGCCTCTACCCGGCCATCCTGACATGCTTCAAGTGAATTGATCATAACTTCTCCAATACAGGTCCAAATGACTTGAAACCACTTCCATTGGAAAGCTAACTCAATTTGCTGTGTCTCCACAAAATCTTAGCAGCAGGAGACATTTCTAAGACCTCTGTCCATGCTCATCTTTGTCTTGACCAGATCATGGTTTCACTTCTCTTTTCATGGCCAAACATGATACTTCATCTCTTTTGGGGCCATAAGTCTTCCAAACACCACAAATCACACCAAAGCATACTCCAACACCTGATAAGGACAAATGAATGCAAAATGGACCTAAACATGCCTAATGCTTAACTTATATGATCAAAATGCATAAGATATGGATGCTAAAAACATGTAAATATGCAAGATATCACAGGACCCGAAAGGCACTACGGTTCCTAGCTAGCTGGGGGGCAAACTGTTGGGGTCAAAATCGGTCAACGACGAAATCGTCACCCGAAAGTCCTCGAAAGAAAAACCAAGTGACGATCAAAACCAAGAAACGGATCATCACTCGATGAACTCACAAGAAGGCATGAACGGACCGTGAGCCCCGAGGATCAACGAAGGCAAGTAGGCACCGGTGGACGCAGGACACGGCACGAGCGGCAGGCTTGCCCTGTCCCGTCTGGCGCCGGCGGCAAGGGTCCTGGTTCCCATCTATGCAATCGTCTCGTGATCTCGGGCAACGGCACCATCTTGGTCCCTTAAACCCATGTCCGGATTGTCCGCAAACTATAATGATTCTTCCGCAAAGCCTTCTCGATTGTTTAAAAGTTCATATTTTAAACGTCTAAAGTTCGAAGCCACATTACTCAAACCCTTGAAAACGGTTATCTCGAAATCTACGGCTAAAGATCCTTCCAAAACTCAAAAGATTTCCCTCACAAACGATTAACGGGGAAAGATCGAACAACGGAAAACCCACGGACGGCAAGACGGCCTGGCACCGGCGGATTGCGTCGCGCGGGCCGGCCTGGCGCCGGCGGCACGCGTCACTCGGACCGGCCTGGCGCCGGCGGCACACCCGGCCTGGCGCCGGCGGCACACCCGGCCTGGCGCCGGCGGCACGCGTCACGCGGGCCGGCCTGGCGCCGGTGGCACACCCGGCCTGGCGCCGGCGGCAAGCCCCCTCACGCCGGTCGACGGCCCTCGTCCTGGTCTCGGTCCCATCATGTTCGGTCTGATCCCATCTTGGCTTCTTTGGATCAATCTTCGTGAGTTTGGTACGATCACGGTTATTCTAAACACCAAACATATCGACTATACGAGGAATTGGGGTTCCTTCGGAAAAACCGAAACCTTCAAAGACTGTTCTTTCGAAAAACCGTAAAAACGTCTAAACGGCCCGACGTGGCCAAAACGGCCCACTTACGATTTTCCGAAAAGGAAGGATAACTATGACGGTTTATCCTTATCCTCACATAAGAGATAAATGTCAAGTTTCCAGAAGATAAATGTTAAGTTTTCCGAAGATAAATGTCAAGTTTCCCGATAAACACGAAGATGGACGAAAATGGAAAAAGCCCGATTCAGCCCGCGAGAAGATAGACCGTCTTAAGAAGAGTATATAAGGAGAGCTTTGGGCGAGGAGCAAATCATCACCAAACTTCCAGAGCACTTAGCACTTAGAGCGTTTTAGCTTTCTTTTTCTGTTTTCATTAGCGAGCTGCGACTCAACTAGGTTAGATCTTGGCGGCCGGACTAGCGGACCTTTCGACAGCTCTTGTAGCTTATTTCTTACCCGTTGTTCACGCTCAAACGCGAATTCAGAAATAAGACCTTTTTTCGCTCTACTTTACGATTTTTACTTTTCAACTTAAACTCCCATTGATTGTATCGTGTGCGGCCCAGCAGATATCCGGGACCTTCAAGGAAGATCGGGTTAACTCGGTTTTCCTCCACAAATCTTTATCAGAAATTGACGGTGTGAATTTCGGTTCCCACAGACTAGAAACGTGTACCAACGTCAGACTAATAGCACGACGGTGAACTACGAAAATAACGAAATAACCTTCGGTAAAACTCCGTGAATAATTCGAAGCAGCTTTCGTCCAAAGGTCGAAATCATAGCGGAAACATCTCCCGTGCAATCCGCGGAGACATCGCTACTTTGACAATCTGCGATTTTCTATCTCCATGAAACCGGTCATCCATTACTTTCCTATAACAAGAATATTTTAAACAAAACAGCCTATGGAAAAAACATGATCGGTATCATGCAAAACGACTTTGCAGTACGCAAAAGTGAATGAGGAAAACATAATCCGTGGTCACAAATATCGCAAGTAATTTGCGAGAAACACTCTCCAGTTACCTTTACGAAAACCCCCTCTTACATCGCTTTTACGAAAATTCCTCTGTATGGTCGAGTCAATTCATACAAAGCAACTTTCGTTAAATAAACATAATGGGTCCAACGGGTAACTGTCATAGACAGTTTTTGCTCCACAAGGTTTCTGGCTCCTGCTTTCACTCCCCACGGTTACGTCCGAGTAGAAAATAATCACGCAGGCAAACCCGCACGTGTCCTGCGTCGATCCCTTAAACTTTTTCCCCCGGATAAAATGAACCGATTTTCATGCAACAAAAAAAAATTTATACGAACCATTCATCGTATAACTGAGACCTAAAGTGGAAGATCGTTTCTAAAAGCCAACAGCCATAACTCAGAAAACTCCGCTATACTTGGCATGTCTATCTCGGCAAACGCTATTTGGCCCTCGGCCAACTACGCCCTTCCGTAAAGCCCGGACCTGAATTCGGCATCCCCATTAAGGACAATCGTAAACTAACATGACCTTAATAAGGGTCATGGTCTGATCGTTTACCAACAACTTCCTTGGTGATTAATCTAGCCTCCATGCCAATCCAAAGCTACTGAGCGACCACCGCTCCAATCACTTAACGGCTAAAAACAACAATCCACGATTTGTTCATAGAACGCCAAGTGACTATTACGCAAGCAATTTGTCGTATAACCCAGAATCGGAAATCATACGATAAACTCTTCATACCAAAACTCAGTCCTAACAACCATATGGTTAACGGAAGATTTAAACTTATCGTCAATCGATTAAGTTCTATACGCCCCGTAAACACGGCATGAAAAGAAACACTCGTGACAAGGCTCCAAGAGTTATATGAGTCATCCTTAATATATACAATGAAATCCCGGAAGGCCAACACTTCACGAAGCACTGTGAATGTAGACGCTTCTCCCTGGGTCAAACTTACGCGACCCCTTGGTCCTGCGTCCAAACCGAAACAACAGTTTCTGGCTGCGAACATTCGCAAAACATCTCCAAGCCCGCGAACATTTCAACCACGAAATGCGGCACAAGGAAAACTCGACTTTCGGCACTCAAGACGTCGCTAACGCTCGAAGGACATTCTTTTCCTCAAAACGTTCCAGACGAAATCCTCGTCTCTAGAACTCAAAACATACAAACACACCTCTAAACAGTAACATGCCTCTAAAATGGCATCATTTCTTTGTTGCTGATCACAACAAACGAACTCTAACGTCCTAAACAGACAATAACCGCCTTTAAAAGGGTAGGCTCTCTTACATCCGACAAGGATAAACATAGCGCGCTATACAAGAAATCCAAATTTTGGTTTAGCTCTTCGCAAAGGAAGTATCTGGACTCACGCCCAGACAAATCATATAGGCCGACAACAATTTGCGAATTTTAAACGGTACGAGTCAGGTTAAAATCGCAAACAGGCAAAACGAAAGCCGATTTGTCATCGCAAAGCCTCAGTCCGAGAGTAAACCTAGGTCTTTCCCTAAACCCAGCCACGCTGGATCTTGACATCTCACAGACATAGTATGGTATACGAGATCCAAAAATTTGTCTCTTCACTTAAGCCTATTCGTTTCACGAACTTTTCGCGTAAATCAGTAAACCGCGGAAAATCTCGCTTTATGCAAACAATAGGTACGGTGATCATCAGGGAACTAGGAATGAGACGACAACTCACACCCTCTTTCTCATACTTCGAAAAAACTGAAGTTCATAAAAAATCAAAAAACACATAATGGCCTCACAACGCCCAGACCAAAACAAATACATCAACAGCATCATGCTCGAAAGTCTCTCATGACACATAACCAGACCATATAAGTCTCGCTGGTAAAACAGATCACAAGGGTCTTAAACTCCAAAATGAACTACGGAAGGCTTGATCCCTACAACAAGGGTACGTAGGTAGCCTTCGAAAGGCGCAGCCCCAATCTTACCACTTTCAACGGAGCCTTTCAACCATTAATTCCGCCTATCTTACCTGACATGTCTTATCGCTCGCAAGAACATCACGAAGGTTCTAATGAGCTGGGGGGCTGACTGTTAGGGTCAAAATTGGTCACGACGGAATCAATGACTGAAAGTCTCTGAAAAGTATTTCTTGAAACAAAAAGTCTCGGATAATTTGAAAAGAAGTTATACGAGATTTTCTCAAATCAGAATATCCACTCTCTGGTGAGGTCAAAAACGGTTATCTCGAAATCGACGGTTAAAAATCTTTCCAAACTCAAAGATTTCCCGCACGAACGGCCAACGGGGGAAAGATCGGGCGACGGAGAACCCACGGGCGGCAGAGGATCCCTGGCGCCGGCGGCAAGCGTAACGCAAGCCGGCCTGGTGCCAGCGACAAGCCGGCCTGACGCCGGCGGCAAGCGTAACGCAAGCCGGCCTGGCGCTGGCGGAAAGCGTAACGCAAGCCGGCCTGGCGCCGGCGGCAAGCGCAACGCAAGCCGGCCTGGCTCCGGCGGCAAGCCGGCCTGGTGCCGGCGGCAAGCGTAACGCAAGCCGGCCTGGCGCCGGCGGCAAGCCCCCTGGCGCCGGCGGCAAGCCCCCTGGCGCCGGCGGCAAGCGTGACGCAAGCCGGCCTGGCGCCGGCGGCAAGCCCCCTGGCGCCGGTCGACGGTCCTCGTCCTGGTCTCGGTCCTCGTCCTGGTCTTGGTCCCATCATGCTCGGTCTGATCCCATCTTGGCCTGTTTGGATCAATCCTCGTGGGTTTGATACGATCACGGCCACGGAATTAACATCTCTCGATTCGACTCGATTGGAATTATCCTCAATGTTTTACGACAAAAACTAGAAAGGTTGGATTTCTCGTAGAGGATATCGTGTAAAACAAGATCGATTAACTCGAACATCGATCCTTTAGGCTATACGGGTTATTTTACGAGAAAGATAGTCTTTCCGAGAAATCGTATAAAACATTGAACGACTTAAGACAAGTCCACGGACTAACTTACGATTTTAAGAATTCAGGCCCAATCAGACTATGACGGTTTATCCAATTTCCCGAACATCGGATAAACATCAAGTCACCGAAAAATAGGGGAAAACTCGAGGGTAATTACAAAGATCGACGAAAATGGAATATTTCCTGAAGAGATAAACTTGGGCCCAAAGGCGAAATCCATCATCCTAAGGCAAACCGACCTAGAAGTGAGTATATAAGGAGAGCAAGAGCAGAGGAGTAGGGGATCCGAAAATCCTAGATTGGAGACCTAGAGAGCTCATGTTAGCTAATAGAACTTAGAATTTAGGCGGTTAGACTAGCAAGGCAGGCCCTAGAACGTCTGGCCGCCTCCTGCTCGCAAATCTCCGCTCCTCTCGGAAGGATCGGACAATTCTTTTACTTCAGAGCTCCGCACATAGAAACCCTAGGCGTTATCTTCGACATGCCTGTTTCTATGACAAACGCTCATACTAGACGAACCCGCCCAGACGGTTCGATCTCTTGTTCAATTCTTTCTAAACTGAACTACGTCTGACTTGATCCTCGAAAGGGGTTCGTAGGCAGCCTTTCTTATGGTCCAGTCCCAAATCTTAACAAAATATTTTCCGCATTTATTCGGTCACTTGTCGTTGGCTGTCGCAGAGAATCCGGACCTTCAGGGAAAGTCGGGTTAACTTGGCTTTCCTCCGTTTTTATTCATTAAAATCGACGGTGTGAATTTTGGTTCCCACAATCTAAAAGTGTTCTTGAGAGAAAAGAAGTTGTTCTCCTCAAGGAGATTACATAAGTATTTATACATAGGTTTAGAAAACCTAAGAACATCATTAAAAATTACTAAAAAGTCTTTGGAGTCAATTAGGCTTCAGCCAATGGGAAACCAGCTTGAATTTCGGTCAGGGGTTGAGGAAATGACCCAACCCAGTTAAACCATCCCGGTCCAGTCCTGTTCTGGTCGTCCAGCAGTCCCGACCGGGTTCAGCATCCCGGACTGTCCTACCCGGTCGTCCGGACGCGTCCTGCTCGGCTTCTTCCCGACCGGGTGCGTGCAACTGGTCTACTCTTCCCGGTCCTGCCTTTTCCATCTCGAGCTTCTCCCGACCGGGTAGCTCATCCCGGTCCAATCTCCCAAGCCTGGTCGTCCAGCAGTGTCTCTCCCGACCGGGTGGCTGTACCCGGACTAGTCTTCCCGGCCAGCCTGATGTGCTTCTAGTAAACTGATCATAACTCCTCCAATACAGCTCCAAATGACTTGAAACCACTTCCATTGGAAAGCTAACTCAATTTTCTGTGTCTCCACAAAATCTTAAAAATAGAAGACATCTCTAAAGCCTCTGTCCATTCTCATCTTTGTCTCGACCAGATCATGGATTGACTTCTCTTTTCATGGCCAAACTTGATTCTTCACCTCTTTTTGGGCCATAAGACTTCCAAACACCTCAAATCACACCAAAGCATACTCCAACACCTGATAAGGACAAATGAATGCAAAATGGACCTAAAGATTCCTAATGCCTAACTTATATGATCAAAATGCACTAGATATGGATGCTAAAAACATGTAAATATGCAAGATATCAGATGCTAACCGTAGCAATCCTTAAGGAGTTGAGAGAACCTACCATGTGTAAAGGCTTCGGCTCTACTTTGACTGGTCCTTCTCTACAGTGGTATATCAACTTCCCTATGAAGTGCATAAGGTCCTTTGCAGCACTCAGCGACAAGTTCGTGGAGCAGTTCGCCAGCAGGGAGCGTAGAGAAGAGCTCCGACGACCTCTACGAGGTTCTCGAGCACAGAGGTGAACCACTCCGATCCTACATCGCGCTCTTCAATCAGGAGAAGGTCGCCATCCTGGAGTGCAACGCGGGGACAGCTATATTTGCCTTCAAGAGAAGCCTGCTCCCCGACGGAGATCTGTAGAAGGAGCTGACCAAGTATCAATTCAAGACTATGGAAGATGTGTTCTCTCGAGCCTGGGCACAGGTGAGATGGGAAGAGGACATTACGAGTCAAGCCAAAGCCCAGCAGAAGCAGGATCAGAAGCTGGCTTGGAAGTCAAGAAACGATCGCGACAAGGGATCCCACTCCAGGCCTGCACGAGAAGCAAGCGGCCATAGCAGGGGGAGGTACCAGAATCGTCCCGTGGCCCGGGCTGAAGGAATGGCTGTATCAACCTGGCCCGATATCTCTCACCTGTCGATCTCAAAGCCTGAGCTAGTCAATGT
Source organism: Brassica juncea (assembly GCA_018703725.1). Taxonomy (NCBI): domain Eukaryota; kingdom Viridiplantae; phylum Streptophyta; class Magnoliopsida; order Brassicales; family Brassicaceae; genus Brassica; species Brassica juncea. The sequence continues at coordinate 15,983 of JAATWR010000167.1, forward strand.
TCTAAGGAAGATGGGTGATCAAGCAAATGGCCTCCAAAAATTAAGGCCTCTGATTCTAACCGAAATCCCAACCGATGATGTGATTTCCACAACGATCACGGTCATAAAACGGAGGACTGCGTCGCTCTAATGATAGAGGTTAACGAGCTCCTCAGGAAAGGGCAACTGAGGGAATTTCTCTCTTACAAGGCCAAGAACCTTCTAAGCAAAGGTAACGCTAACCGCCCTGTTGAAGTGGCCCCTGCCTCACCACCACGCCAAGATAGAGTCATCCCCTTTATCTCGGGTGGTTAGGAAACAAGTGAAATCAGTCGCGCAGCGGCGAAGAGAAGCACCCAAAATGCCAAGAACGGCCAAGAGACGGGAAACCCAAAGCGCATGCTCCTGGGTACGGATGATATAAGTTTCACCGCCAAGGATCAGGAGAGGTTCATGGCCCCTCATCACGAGGCTCTGGTCATATCGCTCACCGTAGCAAATTTCCTAGTAAAGCGAATACTGGTAGACAATGGGAGCTCTAGCAACATTATCTTCCAACCCGCCTACGTCGACCTGGGGCTGGAGGAAAGGGCACTGACGAGGAAAGTCACCCCGCTCATAGGCTTCAGCGGAGGGGTGAAACAAACCCTTGCAGAGGTCATCCTCCCGGTATACGTTGAGGGCGTGAACCAGGCGACCAAATTCCTGGTCATCGACTGCTCGTCCTCCTACAACATGATACTTGGGCGGCCCTGGATCCACGACATGGGAGCCGTCCCCTCGACTCTCCACCAGTTGGTCAAATTCCCAACCCCCTGGGGCATAAGAATGATCAAAGGAGATCAGGACAACTCTAGAGCCTGCTATCAGACCACCCTGAAGGGAAAGACCAAGGTCTTATTGTTATAGTATTTTCGTGTAGGGTCGTTTTAGTACTACGAAACACTAGAAGATTTGTATGAAAAAGAGAAAAATTGAGACTAAAGAGATGTTTATTATTGATTTAAGCAGGGACTACAAGATTTCGATATGTAAACCCTAGTTATAGCCGCCTAAGTTCTAATCTCTTAGTCTCGAAGTGTCGATCCCCTTTTCTAGGGTTTTGGGTCCCTTTTATAGGTGTAGATGTTGGTTGAAGTAGATGGAACTCTTCCGTATTCGTAAATATGGAAGAATCTCTGTAGGCGGAAAACTTCCATTTTGCTCTAGGGTCGGTCTGGAGGTAGGTACCGGAGGCAAGTCCCTTCAGTACAGGGATCAGGAACAGGTACCTTGTCCAGAGGCTGGAGAAATTTGGTATCTGGATATTTTTCCCCAACAGTTTTCCCCTTATTTCTTGAGCTTGTCGTCGAGATCAAGGAATAACTTGTATGTTATGTAACGGTTCTGTTATAGCAGATTTCTTCCAAGCGAGACGCGACTCCAGCCTCCTTGTCTCTTAAAACCCCGCTCAAATCGGAGTTCATATTTGGGACCTGGAACGAGACTTTCACCTTCTGATAGATCAAAGTTCTTTGGGTGCTACCAGATCCTGGACTTGGTTGGAATCGACTGCGCAAGGTCCGAATCCGGGATTCCAGGAATTTTAGCTGATGGCGAAGTTTGTCGTAGTCTAGCCTTTGGATCGTTTATATTTTCCGACTTAGTCGATTCTAACCAAAAAGGAGAGGGAAAACCTCTTTTGGGCTTTCTTTAAAAATTTCTGAACGCGGGTTGGGCTTCAGATGGGCCTCCCGACTGTTGAGCTTTCTGCACCTTGGCGCTCATTCTTTTTGAAGCGTGATCCTCGAGGCGCATCGAGATTATCTAGGGTTTCCGTCTTCACTTTCTTTCTTAGTCGCTTTTTCGGACCTTCTCACTTCTACTTCTTTGGTGATCTCTTAACTCGAAGACCTTCTCGTATCCTGAGCAGGTAGCCATCTCCTTCTCTCTTCTCTTTTTACTTAGGCTTCTTTCTGCTCATGGCGGTAGATCCCCCTAGCCGTGCTTCAGATTCATCCTCAGTAGGTGGTAGGGTTAGGTCTAGGAGAGAAATTGAAACCTCGGATCCTAGGAAGCCTCCACCCTCTTCTCCCATTTCGGCGGCCAAAGTTGAGAGCCCCAGACCCGATGAGACTGCTTCGGTGGAGAATATCTCGTCTGATGACGAAGAGAAGCTTCTGTCGAGGAATGGAGGAGACGATACGATCTCTCCCAAGGGATTATCCTCCGGGCCCTGAGTCCTTCTGATAGGATCTCGGATTCCGGAGTCGACGAGGTCCCGATTTACAAAGCATACTTCGAATCGGGATTTAGGGGTAACGTTCCTTCGTTAGTTGCAAAGTTATCGGAATTTCTCAAAATCTCTCCGGGTCTTCAGCTTGGAGAATCTTGATTACGATCCAGAACCTGAGCGATCTTGAGAAGTTGATGTTGGGAGTAAACGAGATCCTGTTCCCGTACTCCGTGGTTCTGTTGCACAGCGGGGGAGGTAGATATTACTTGCATCCCTACAACAGTGATCCTCCGGTCCGAGAGATCTCAAAAAACGAAAAAAGGCGTCATCCGATCTTTGTTAATTGGGAAGAGAGATTTGCTTTTGCGACTATCCCTGGCTTCTCTCCAATTTGGCATATAGCTGGTAGGTTATTGTAATTCTCTCATGATTCTTGATATAATTTTAACTCGTTTCCTTTCTTTTGTAGACGTATCTCGATTGTCTGCACCCGAGGGAAAGGAAGCCATCGATCAAGTTCTGCAAATTCCTCCAGAGCGTCGCCAAGTTCCGTTTCTCTTAAGCAAAGAAGTCTTAGAACACTGCAGTATTTGGGGTAAGTCTTCAGACTTGATCGCCTTGTCTTGTTAAAAAATGGTATATGATGCTGTTTTGTCTTTCAGGTAATATGTCGGAGTCCACAGGAGAAGAGGCGTTGGCAGCATTCACAGGAGAACAGGCCATTACGCCGGGTGGAGCTGCTCAAATTACTAAAATCACCAAACGTAAGCCTGCGGCAAGCCCAGTTCCCTCCTGTTCAAGGAAGAAAATGAAAGGTGTTAAGACAACTCCGACAGCCCATTTACCACATGGGGATGAGCTAGCCAAGGCCTTAGATGACCTCAACTCCAAGGTCTTTCCTACGAGTGCCTCTTTTCTCCCGGAGAAAAACTTCCCAGGTGCTATCAACTCCTTGCAGACTGATCTGCTTCAGGTATAACATCTCCTTTCCTTTCTTATGATTCATACAAATTTTATAGGGCCTGAGACCGTCATATTTTATTTCAAGCAATGTCTCAGCTCTTCCACCTCGGGGACATGATCAAAGAGCGTTCTTAAAGCAAGACGGAGGTGGAGACCTTGACTTCTCAGCTTCGTGAAGAGAGGAACAAGGTTCTTACCCAAGGGAAAGAGATCAAATCCCTTCAACTCAAGTTGAAGAAACGAGAGGATGCTGAGACCACTATTATCTCCGAGAATACTTCTCTGAAGGACCAGCTAGAGGAGGGGAAGGAAGAGGTGTGCGGGCTGAAGTCTTGGAAGGAGGATTCCGAGGATGAGAAGGTTCTGGCGATAAATGGAGCTAGAGTTGTTGCCTGCTGGGAGCTGATGAGAGAATGGCTGAGTGAGATGAAAGATAAGTGGCAGCCACTGGTGGAGTTTGGTAGGTACAAGATGGTGAAGGTCTCGGAGGCTCGTCTTCTTGGGTTATGATATCACTCAAATTACCCTAAGGAGTGACTTTACTCTCTCAAATAAGAGGTTCAGTTGTAGCACTTAGGGATCGAATCCACAGAGACTCTAGGATTACACAATAGATTGTTTAGTCATCGAAATAAAGCTAGACAAACAAGTTTGAAGCAGTAAATAAAGGGGTAAGCAAGTAATTGCTTGATTGAATGGTTTAGGTTTTAAGCAAGAGGAAGGAAAGCTAGATTTAGGTTATTTCTCAGGTTTAACTAGCATACAGGGTATCTAAGGTTTTTAGTATTCATAGTTCTGAACTCAAACCTTAAAGTTAAATCAATGATTGATTACCTTCAACCAGATCTTAAGTCATCAACTATCGTTCGATTAGTATAAGAAAGTGCCGATCGATTATTCTATATAAATATCGATGGATACACCTTTCGTGGTATCGCTCGACAAGCGGATTTCTTATCGATTGATATCGTTTCTAGTGAGCTTTAAGATCAGATTTGAATTGGTTCTCCAATCTTACAAAGAGGCCACTTTCGTTCACTCTAGGTAAGTTGGAACATACCAGCTTTGGGTGTCAGGGATTTGCTAAGTTTTCACTTATCCAAATTAATCCTAAGATCTAAGACAAGGGTGATCAATCCTATACTTAGCATTAAGAACAACTAGAATGAAGAACTATATTTTAAACACCCTAGCATTAAATCAATTACAATGCATGGTTAACCTTAATGAGAAACCTAAATCTAACAAGAGAAACTACTCAAACATATTCATGGAAGACAAAATCATGATGGTTTGAATAATACTTTTAAATAGAATAATAAGAGAAATAATAAAAGAGTAGAGAAAAATAAGGGAGTTCAAGATCTTCTCTGTATGCAGTTTTGATCTATCTCTCTATTCCTAAGCTCTCTCTCCAAGGTAGCAAGATGCTTCTTTCCAAATTAGGTCTAAAAGTGCTCTAGGCAAGTCTTCCCTCTAAAATAATACAAAACCCTATTAATATAGCCTAACAGGCGGCCAGGGACTCATTTGGTAGAAGTGAAACCCTAATGAGATGTCTAGCTCATTAAACGCGTCATTAATTCTTGGAGGCCTTTCATATCGATCGATGTCACAATCTTCTATCGATCGATTAATATAGTGTCTCGTCGGTCGATGCATCATGGTGAGCATCGGTCGATTTAGCTCAAGTTAGGGTTCCATTTCAACCCTCCTTAAAGTATCCATTTCTGCTCCAAAATGGTCACATTTCACCAAAGAGTACCTGAACCTGTAAAAGCTCATAAAAGACACTAGAAGTATCCTTTTGTTTCCAAAAACATATAAAAATCATGGTTGAAAGTGGGTAAAATCCATGACTTATCAACTCCCCCAGACTTATTCTTTTGCTTGTCCTAGAAGAGGGTTCCAAATAGTGAGACTTAAACAACCTCTAACTCAAGATCATCACCTCAACTTTGTTGCAAGCCACATCAAAAAACTATCAACTTCAGAAGTACATTATACCATATCCTAGCTTAGCAACCAAGTTCATCTAGCCAACAACTTAGCAATCCTGCCTGACTAACCCCTCTACTGATTTCATTTCTGTGCATAAAGATAAAAGTGCGGGCTTTACCTTGGGAGTATCGATCACAGGATTCAAGGTTGTTCAGACAAGTATCTGGATCTGCAGGTAAAAGTTAGTTCATATCCTCTCTTTCTACTTTTTCTCTCTTAGTCATGTTTGCTTTTTGTTTGCAGAACATTGACTGAGATTGGACAGGCTTCCATGAATCAAGCCTTGATGGTTGTAGCCACCAAGCCATGTTCACTTCTTTTTGACCTATATCCTAGGATTCATTGCGAAGCAAGTCTTGAAGGGGGTAATCACCAAGCCCTGTTCGAATCCTTTACCTGTAGAATTCTTGTGAATCAAGTCTTGAGGGGGGTAACCGCCAAGCCCTGTTCGAATTCCTACCTGAGTAATAACTAACTAGTCTTAGAGCTCAATTTTTTTTTTGATGTACTTTTAAGAGCTGAATATTAAATCTAAATTCGAAAATGAGAAAGAGAGGGTGATAAAACTATCTACACAAGGCTTTACCATCCAGACTTGTTCGAAGCATCCGATCCCATGTATACCAAGCCCCAAGACGAGCAGAGAATGTCAGGTTAGGTTGGAAATCAGCTTTGGTTCTTTCAGATGATCATGAAAAGTATTGTCATAGTGACCAGTGATCCACTTTAGCATCTATAGTACATTCTGCAGTTAACAAATCTAAGAATGGTGCTAAAGAGTGGTTAGAAAATAAGTAGAAATCATTGTCTCTATTTGGTGCATGATAAATTCTTTTTTTTTTTAATTTGAAAAATGAAGAAAGCTTTAAAAAAAATTTGAAAAAAATGAAGAATGCTTTTAAAGAAATAAAATATAAAAATGTTAGTAACAACCCCCCCCCCCAGACTTAAACGACACTGTCCCCAGTGTTATTTAGTCTAAGTGTGGTGAAAAATAGAAAGAAAAATAAAATTGGATAGTTAATGACTAGAGTAATCTTACCTATTATAACTCGTATCGATCGATACTAGGTCTAGGTTATCGATCGATAGCTGTTAGACAGAAGGTCATCAATTCGTCTGTTGGTGTCTAACCCATCTGATCTGTCATTTGTTAGTTCTGTTAGACAATCCAAACACAAGCAAATAGATAATAAGTCATAAAATAAAAATAGATAGTCTAAAGTAATAAATCCTAAAAATCCAAAATAAAAATGAAAATAAAAATAAAAGTGTCTGGGAATAGGGGATAGAAATATGAGGACTAGTCGGAGTCCTCTGCTGCCTCCTCGTCATCTGATGACGAGTCACGACGGTACTGGTGTGATGGACCTGGTGCTGCTGGATCACGGGCTCTCACGCTCCTCCTGCTCATGCACCTACAGCGAGACACTCTGGACCAGATGGCCTGAAGAGCGTCTGCGATGAACCTCTGAAAGTCCCTGTGGTCGCGCATAGGAATGTCTGGCATGATGGGGAAGTCGGGTAGTGGTGCATCTGGCTGGCCCTGCGTAGCTGGTGCTCTGCGCTCTCCTGGAACTCTCTGTGGCATGTCCTGGAGGTTGCGTAGGAATGCCTCATCTGGCTGGAATCGGAGCCTGTCAACGCTCCCGTCGAAGTCCGTGATGTGGCGGGATGGCAGCTGCAGAAGACGGAGGCGGTCTCCTCTCCTGAAACTCCAGAGCAAGCCGTCCTTCAGCCACTGGGCTGAAGACAGATGCGCCAAGTACAAGTAGGCGCGGGAGGTGCGTGCTGGCTCTCCAGTCAAGCGGATGCCGAGGTGCTGGAAGATCGGTGTAAGCAGGCTCCCGATCGTCTCCTTCTTCCTACCAGTGCCCTTGAAGGGCTTCATCTTCAGCGACACCAGGTGCTGAGCAAAGAGGGATCCCAGGTTGGGCGTGGGCATGTCGCGGTCTGGGTCCAGGTCCTGCAGGTCGACAACTCCGTCAATCGCAGTGAACAACAGTGTGAGCTCGTCAATCCTCACCTTTTTGGGCTCCATCTTGCACAGCAGAGTGCTGGCAAGGGCCCTGATGAAGTAGCGCAAGGTGGGATGACGGATATCAGTCTGAGTGACAGCCATGCTCCAGTGGCCTGTGCCAATGATCCTCCAGAAGTCACCGATCATCGGAAACTCAGGGACACCCATAGCGGCGTTAGAAGGATCGAACCCGTAGATCTCGCAGATCTCAGCAACTGTGATCCGGTATCTGACACCTCTGGCGAAGAACGAGAGAACTCCGTCACTCGCGACGCGGCCAGTGGTGGTGGTGTAGGTGAGGTCGGGTGTGGCGAGGAACTGTCGGACCAGAGAGGGGTAGAGGTCGTAGGGGCGTGTGGCCATGGTGCCGAACCCAAGCTTGCTGATCATGTCCCTCAAGTCATGCCAGAGACCAAGCTGTCTGACGGTAGCCTCGTCGATGAAGCGGGTGGGAGCGATGTCAACGCGCAGCCATGCGTTGTAGAACAGGCTGTCGTAGTCGTCCCAACTCTCCGTACGCCGACGGTGGGTGCAGGCGGTGGAACGGACCGCTGTCCTAGGGTCGGGGTAAGACTCCACTGTTTGTATGGCCTTGGAAGGGTTCCTAGGCCATGGGGAGCGCTCGTCGGGCTGTCGTGGCGGAGAGTGTGAGGATGATGATGGCGTCGAAGAAGATGGTGGTGTGGGTGGTGCCTGGAGGTGCTCGGGATATCGAGCCTCCTCTTAGTCCTCCTCTCGTGTCTGCTGTCTCTCCGTGAACTCATCTGCAAACAACAAAAAGAATCATCCATTAGTAGATGCAATCGATTGTTCTTATATCGATCGATGCTCTCGATGAGAGATCGATCGATTTTGGTAGCCCTGTATCGATCGATTGTCATATTTGACATCGATTCCTGAGCGTCGATATCGATCGATTCGACAACAACTGTGTCGATCGACACGACATCGCGGAACCTGCAACACGAAATCCATCCCAAATCGCGATTCCACAATTATTTATGCAAAACCAACAATCCTAAAACCTATTTCATCATACTAGCAACCTAAATCGACAAAATCCAAGCCTAATCGATCGATTTTGTTCATGTCAAAACCTAGTCAAACAAAATCCGAAAAATTGAGAATTTCGGGTTCATACCTTGTAGAATCGGTGAGTAGATGAACAAACAAGATAGAGAAGTGAAAAACAAAGATATTGAGGCAAGAAACGGCGAAAATCGACTTGGTTTCTAGAGAGAAAAATCAGTTTTTTTTGTTTTCGGGAGAGGAATGCGAAATGAGCGGATGAAAAGGCAGAAATCGGGGTTAATGACCCGCGGCCTCGATAGATCCGAATCGATCGATATGCCTATGTGCGTATCGATCGATTTTAAGGCAGTTCCTTATCTATCTATTTTTTTTAATGAAAATGAAAGTAAAATAAATAAAATAAAATAAAAATTTGAAAAATAAAAATGGAGACTAAATGCAAAAGTGGGTTGCCTCCCACTAAGCGCTTTATTTTTAGTCATTAGCTTGACTTAAAAATTTCTTTAATCAGATTCGGGAATGCCCAACCGTAAAGGTTTGACATTTGGCGGTTTAGCCCATTAATGCTTCACCTGTTGCCCATTCACCGTAAATTCTTCTCCTTTATCGTTCATAAGGGTGATGGCTCCGTTTGGTCTGGCTACTGTAACTGTGAAAGGTCCTGACCAGCGAGAACGGAGTTTTCCGGGAAACAAAGTGAGCCGAGAGTTATATAATAGAACTTGATCGTTGGCAGCAAAGTGCCGGGAGACGATCTTCTTGTCATGGTAAGCTTTCGTGCGTTCTTTATATAACTTTGAACTCTCATAAGCTAGATGTCTGATTTCATCTAGCTCGTTGAGTTGTATGAGTCTCCTTTCGGCAGCAGTTTTGATGTCGAAATTTAGCAATTTTGTTGCCCATGCTGCTTTATGTTCTAATTCAACGGGTAAGTGACAAGCTTTTCCGTAGAGTAGATGGAAAGGAGTTGTTCCTAGTGGAGTTTTAAATGCAGTTCTGTAGGCCCAAAGTGCATTATCCAGCTTCCGTGGCCAATCTCTTCTGGTGATCCCAACGGTTTTCTCCAGAATCTCTTTGATTTATCTGTTAGAAACTTGTACCTGCCCACTCGTCTGTCGATGGTAGGGTGTGGCAACTCTGTGGTGAACTCCATTTTTCCTGAGTAAATTTTTGAAAACTTTGTTGATAAAATGGGTACCACCATCGCTTATTACTGCTCCAGGAACTCCAAATCAAGGGAAAATAATGCTCTTGAAGAGTTTGATAACAACAGAAGCATCATTTGTAGGTGTGGCTATAGCTTCAACCCATTTGGTAACATAATCAACAGCAACTAAAATGTATTTGTTCTCATATGAGGAAGGGAAAGGACCCATAAAATCTATCCCCCAACTGTCAAAGACTTCGATTTCGAGAATGAACTTCTGTTCCATTTCATGTCTTTTGCTGATTTTTCCTCTTCGTTGACACCTATCACATTTTATGATGTAGGCGTGAACATCGCGGAACATAGTAGGCCACCAAAATCCGGCCTGAAGGATTTTAGATACTCTTTTGAAAGTTGCGAAATGTCCGGCATAAGAAGATCCATGGCAATGGAATATGATGTCCGGCACTTCAGCGGCTGCAACACAGCATCTGTGAATTCCATCAGCACATTGCTTGAAGAGATATGGTTCATCCCAGTGGTATCGCCTGACTTCTCTGAAGAACTTTTTTCTGTCATAATTTTTAGTCCTTCTGGTTCGACGTCAGCAGCTAAATAGTTTACTATGTCAGCATACCATGGTCTGTCTGTGAATTTCTTTTCAACAGCGTGCACTTCCTGATCGGGCTTTTGGCATCTTTCAGGAGTGTGTGGATCAGTGGTGATATTGTCGGCTACGGTGATAGTCACATTGAAGGATATCTTAAATGAAACTTTATTTAAGTCAAAGCCGTTTTCACAGTTTGCTGGTGCGTCTGTCTTATTATCGATTGACTTCGGGGTCGGCTTATCGATCGACATGTCATCAGTCGTATCGATCAATTTATCGTTTGTGTCGTCGATCGACATAGAGTCATTTATAACGATCAATTCATCACTTGATTCATCGACCGATATGGATTCAGATGCAAGATTTATCTGACCAGTGAATGTCGATTCTGCCAGGTATACGCCTTCTGCTGGCAGAAAGTCATCGATAGGAATGTTGTCGTCGACTTTTATACGAGAAAGGTGATCAGCTACGCTGTTATCTACTCCTCTTTTGTCCTTGATTTCCATGTCAAATTCTTGGAGTAGAAGGATCCATCGGATAAGTCGTGGTTTGGCATCTTTCTTTTGCATAAGGTACTTTATTGCTGCGTGATCGGTGTGAACAATGACTTTTGAGCCAACAAGGTAGTTTCAGAATTTCTCGAAAGCGTACACGACAGCAAGTAATTCCTTTTCCGTTGTGCCATAATTTCGTCCAGAGTTCGGCTCGCGTAGTAAATAACATGGAGTTTTTTTATCTTTACGCTGCCCTAGCACTGCTCCTACTGCGAAATCACTTGCGTCGCACATAATTTCGAAAGGAAGACTCCAATCGGGTGCTTGCACGACAGGAGCAGTTATCAACGCCTTTTTGATTTTATCAAAGGCTTGCTGACATTCTGGAGTGAATTCGAATTTAACATCCTTGCAGAGGAGTGTTGTTAGAGGTCTGGCAATTTTGCTGAAATCTTCTACAAACCTTCGATAAAATCTAGCATGCCCAAGAAAACTTCTTATGTCTTTTATATTAGTTGGTGGAGGTAAACCAGTCATTTCTTCTATGTTCGCTCGATCTACTTCAATTCCAGCAGCAGATACCTTGTGTCCAAGAACAATTCCGTCATTAACCATAAAATGGCATTTTTCCCAATTTAGAACAAGGTTCTTTTCTTCGCATCTGGCTAGAACTTTACAGAGGTTATCGAGACAACTTTTGAAATCAGATCCATAGACTGAGAAATCATCCATAAAAACTTCCATAAAATCTTCTATCATATCAGTGAAGATAGACATCATGCAGCGTTGGAAAGTAGCGGGGGCATTACACAGGCCAAATGGCATTCTACGGTAGGCGAATGTTCCATAAGCGCATCTGAAGGTTTTCTTTTCTTGGTCATCCGGATGAATCGGAATTTGGAAAAATCCGGAATATCCGTCAAGAAAACATAGTATTGATGATTGGCTAATCTTTCCAACATTTGATCGATGAAAGGTAAAGGAAAATGGTCTTTCCGCGTTGCGGAGTTTAGTTTCCTGTAGTCGATGCACATACGGTGTCCAGTCACAGTTCTCTTTGGAATAAGTTCGTCTTTGTCGTTCTTGACCACAGTAATGCCTCCTTTCTTAGGCACCACGTGAACTGGGCTCACCCAATTGCTATCTGAGATTGGATAGATTACACCGGCATCGAGAAGTTTGATAATCTCCTTTTTAACAACTTCTATCAGGTTGGGGTTGAGTCGCCTTTTATGTTCTATTGATGATTTTGATTCATCTTCAAGATGAATCCGATGCATACACAGGTCGGGAGAAATTCCTGGGATATCTTCAAGAGAGTATCTGATTGCTTTGTTGTGTTTTTGCAGTTTATTCAACAATAAAGCGAGCTCACTGTTCGTAAGATTTTCATTTACGATAACGGGATAAGTGTTGTCAAAAAGGTAGGCATATTCGAGTCCAGCAGGAAGTGGTTTCAATTCCACCTTTGGTGCATTTTCCTTGCTTAGATCGCCTATAGAAAATGGTTGTCGATCGACAGCGTTCTGTAAATATCGATCGATATTTATCTCGGAATCATCTTCATCATTTGTTGTATCATCATTTCTTGCGTCCATTAAATGAGCATAATCCTCCGTACGGTTATCTATGCTGAATACTTCTCCCTGAGCAACTATGAGCACATCCTCGATGTGGCTTTCAGAGAATGAATCTTCAAAAGATTTTTGGGTAAGCTCGTCGACATCATCGACATAGGAGGATGATCTATCTATCAAAGGGCGCGTCATTACTTTTTCCATGTCGAACCTCATTGGAATGTTTCCAATGTTCAGGCAGATGCATCCTTCTTTGACGTCAATTATCGCATTTGCGGTTGCAAGAAATGGTCTTCCCAGGATTATGGGGTCTCTAGGTTCGTTCTTGTAGTGAAGTACAACGAAGTTCGTTGGTACTGTGCAGCCATTGATAATTATGGGCACATCCTCAAGTGCTCCTTCCGGAACTCGAACAGATCGATCAGCGAGAACTAGTTGGATATTTCCTGGAGCAAACTCCGCATATCCGAGGGATGTTGCAACAGAGTGCGGCATCAAATTTACGCTAGATCCGAGATCGCAGAGGGCTCTTGGAAACTGTTTATCTTGGATGGTGCAACTAAGAACAAAACTACCAGGGTCGGGTTGCTTGATCGGAATTTCGCCTTGAATTATAGCACTGACTTCTTCGGAAATCATCATGATACTACGTTCTCCGACTTGAAAACCTTTAGTTACCATGTCTTTAACGTACTTCTTTAGCGTTGGCGAAATTTTGACAGCTTCACTTAATGGCATCTCAACTCTGATCCTTTCGATTGCTTTCTTACAGATTTCTCTGTCCAACTCACGCTTAGGGTCGGATTTGCGTGGAGAAAAAGGGGGAATCGGGGTATAAACCCTTTTGATAGTCGGTCCAGCTGGTGCTGAATCGCTTTTCGGCTTAGGGGATTGGTGTCGACCGATATTGTTATCATCATATCGGTCGATATTAACTTCATCCTCCGAATCTTCCTCGTCGTCTGGAATATCAATAACAACTTCTTCAGTGCTTTGATTACCTTTTTCTCTGCCCTCGTGTGGTTAAGGTTCCGCTCTACTGGCATGGAAAAGCACATGGTTGGGGGTGGGTTTGATCTCTTCTACAGAATTTTCTTTTGAAAAAGGTTTTTCCTTAGCTTTCGGAACAAGTTGCTTTCCACTTCTCAAGAGTACAGCACTAACTTGACGTCTTGGGTTCATATCAGTTCGCCCAGGAAGATGTCCTGCTTCCCTCTTGATAGCGATTGCGTTTTCGGCGACATTACCTTCTAATTGCTTAACTCGTTCACTTAGAGCATCTAATTTCTTAAATAGCTCACGATGAATAACGTTTAGTTTGGTATCCATGTCGCTTTCTATTTTCTGATTTCCCGTGAAAGCTTGATTTAACCTGAAGTCAGTTTTCTTTGATGGGATTTGATTTGGGCATCATAGTTTCGGGTGAAACTATCTTCGTCCGGGTCGTAAACTTGAGACTTACTCTTTTCGACATAAAATAGTTGTCTTTCAGAACAACTATCCTCACTTGGAAGAGTTTGTCTAAGTTTCTCTGCCCTCATGATTGAGTGCAGAGAGTCTAATGACTGCCTGATTTCAGCTAATTGGAGCGTGTCCCTGGACGGGGCTCTATTTTCCCTATCACTGATCTCATAGGATGTTCCCAAAGCTATGTTTCTGATCAAACGCTTTGCTTTACTAAGATTCCTGGTACTAAAGTTTCCTTCACTTGCGGTATCCAGCGTGATTTGGTAACGAAGGCTGATGCCTCCGTAAAAGAAGTTTAGAAGTTGCGGTTCTGAGTAACCATGGTGAATGCAATCACGTTGATAGCCTTCAAATCTGATCCAAGCGTTTTTAAACGATTCGTGTGGACCCTGAGCAAAGTAAGATAACTTTTCTCGTATATCCCAATAGCGAGCGTCATCGAAAAATTGATTTATGAAAGCGTTTCTGATTTCCTCCCAGCAAGTTAGAGAGCCTGCTGGTATTTGATTCAGCCACTTTCTGGCTTTTCCATCAAGGGAAAAAAGAAAAAAGTTTGCAGCGATTATAATCATCAGAGACTAGATCTTCTAGGTATTCGATGTGCTCGTGGGGGTGCTCCAAAGCACATCCACGGATAGGTTTATTTCGCACCAGAAGGATAAAATCAAGGTAGAGTTTTGATTTTCTGGTATTACCTTCTGGTACTTTGATGGCAGACCTATTGGAATAGGTCTTTATGGGGTCTAAGTAGTCTTGCAAAAACAATTCTGGTTCCTCATCTTCAGAGGAAGATGAATAAGATTGAACAGGGATTTTGTTTCCCTGTTCATAAGTAAATTCAGAAATTGTGTTGCTAGTTGGTTTGCCTAGGACTACTTCCTCATTAGCAAGATCGGTAAGTAAACACTTACCTGCTTCCGGCTGGTTGGTATCGATCGATGTTCGGAGCGGTATGTCGGTCGATTCCTCACTCGACGTATCGCTCGGTATTTTTGTGTTCTTGTCGATCGATGGGCTGCCGAAATTTGTCTTCTCCATTCTTAGGTACCTGTAAGAGCACAATAAGAGGAAAAGATTTTAGTAAATACGAAAATAAAGTCTACACTATATTCTAAACTAAATCTAATGGTAATAAGAAAGAGTCCCCGGAAACGGCGCCAAATTTGATATCACTCAAATTACCCTAAGGAGTGACTTTACTCTCTCAAATAAGAGGTTCAGTTGTAGCACTTAGGGATCGAATCCACAGAGACTCTAGGATTACACAATAGATTGTTTAGTCTTCGAAATAAAGCTAGATAAACAAGTTTAAAGCAGTAAATAAAGGGGTAAGCAAGTAATTGCTTGATTGAATGGTTTAGGTTTTAAGCAGGAGGAAGGAAAGCTAGATTTAGGTTATTTCTCAGGTGTAACTAGCATGCAGGGTATCTAAGGTTTTTAGTATTCATAGTTCTGAACTCAAACCTTAAGGTTAAATCAATGATTGATTACCTTCAACTATATCTTAAGTCATCAACTATCGTTCGATGAGTATAAGAAAGTGTCGATCGATTATTCTATATGAATATCGATCGATACACCTTTCGCGGTATCGCTCGACAAGCGGATTGCTTATCGATCAATATCGTTTCAAGTGAGCTTTAAGATCAGATTTGAATTGGTTCTCCAATCTTACAAAGAGGCCACTTTCGTGCACTCTAGGTAAAGTTGGAACATACCAGCTTTGGGTTTCAGGGATTTGCTAAGTTTTCACTTATCCAAATTAATCCTAAGATCTAAGACAAGGGTGATCAATCCTATACTTAGCATTAAGAACAACTAGAATGAAGAACTATATTTTAAACACCCTAGCATTAAATCAATTGCAATGCATGGTTAACCTTAATGAGAAACCTAAATCTAACAAGAGAAACTACTAAAACATATTCATGGAAGACAAAATCTTGATGGTTTGAATAATATTTTTAAATAGAATAATAAGAGAAACAATAAAAGAGTAGAGAAAAATAAGGGAGTTCAAGATCTTCTCTGTATGCAGTTTTGATCTATCTCTCCATTCCTAAGCTCTCTCTCCAAGGTAGCAAGATGCTTCTCTCCAAATTAGGTCTAAAATTTCTCTAGGCAAGTCTCGCCTCTAAAATAATACAAAACCCTATTAATATAGCCTAACAGGCGGCCAGGGACTCATTTGGTAGAAGTGAAACCTTAATGAGATGATTAGCTCCATAAATTCGTCGTTAATTCTTGGAGGCCTTTCATATCGATCGATGTCACAAACTCCTGTAGATCGATGAATATAGTGTCTCGTCGGTCGATGCATCATCGTGAGGATCGGTCGATTTAGCTCAAGTTATCGTTCCATTACAACCCTCCTTAAAGTATCTATTTCTGCTCCAGATGGTCACATTTCACCAAAGAGTACCTGAACCTGTAAAAGCTCATAAAAGACACTAGAAGTGTCATTTTATTTCCAAAAACATATAAAAATCACGGTTGAAAGTGGGTAAAATCCATGACTTATCAGGTTAACTCCACCAACCTTTGATGATGAGCCGACAGTTCTAGGGGCGGAGGCCGGTGGGGAGGCTTCACCACCCGCAGATGATGAACCCGGCGTTACTCCTTCCGCCTGATCTTTGTGTTTTTATGAACTCTGAATCTTTTGTGTTTGCGCCCTTGATTTGGGCTTTGGTTTTGCTACTCCCTTCGGGGTTTTAAGACTTTTAAATGGGCCTTCGTGCCCTTTATTTGTTTGTAAAAACGTTAACCTTTATGGTTTTGAAAATGCTTTATGGCTATCTTCTCTTGCACACCAGCTTTTCTTGGTAGTATAGATTTACGTTCGTCTTTTGGAGATGACCGTAATGTGACCCTTTTGTTAAATGGGTATTTGGTGAAGCTCCTTTTGTCTTGGTTCATAAGGCCAGGAACTTGGGTTATGGGCCGAAGGCCGACCATAAGCCAAGGAAGGTTTGATGGACTTTTCTGTTTGAACGTCATACAATATGATTGGAGCCTGGGGGTTATCTCCGTATCTCTGGGGATCTTGCTCAAAGTCCTGCGGTTCTCGATCCAAATCTGGAGATTTGGTTTACGAGGGGTTTGAAGGTTTGCTCCCGACAAGAGGGTCGAGTAAAAGTGATTCTCTAGCGTTTTTACTCGGCCGAGAGACTGGTGTCCTATGAGTAGTACCGGCGTAAGTGCATGGAGTTCCATGCCCTCGGAACATCTTCACCGTGGGATATTTGGAGTCGATAGACGCCGGGCTTGACGACCTTGGTGATTTTGTATGGACCTTCCCACCTCGCGCCTAGTTTACCGGCATTAAGCTCCTTGGTGTTCTCGAACACCTTGCGCATAACGAGGTCACCGAGTTCCAAAGGTCTTGCTTTGACCTTCTTGTCGTAGTATCCCTCGATCCGGTGTTGGTAGTTCTGGATTCGGAGCAAAGCTTGATCTCGGCGTTCTTCGAGCTCGTCTAGGGCTTCTAGGAGCATTGCTTCGTTGATCTCGATGTTCCGCGGCATAATGGATCGTCGGAGGCTAGCAACATTTACTTCGGCTGGAGCCATTGGTTCGACTCCGTACGCCAGAGAGAATGGTGTAGTTTTAGTCGCTCCCCGTGGTGATGTGCGATGGCTCCAGAGGACACCGTCGAGTTCATCAGCCCAATGGCCCTTCTTCAGGTCCAGACGTTTCTTAATGCCATCCATAATCAGCTTGTTGGACGACTCAGCCTGTCCGTTGCCTTGCGGGTATCTGGGGGTGGAGGGACTTAACGTATGTTCCACTTGCTGCAGAACTCCTTGTAGCCGCCGTACATGAACTGCGAACCGTTGTCGGTTACGATCTCGTATGGGAGACCGTAGCGACAAATGATGTTTTTCCACACGAAACTTCGAACCTTCTTGTTGGTTACTTTCGCGAAGGGATCGACTTCAATCCACTTGGTGAAGTAGTCCGTCAGTACTAGGACAAAGCAACGTTGGCGAGAAGAGACCATGGGGCCCATTATATCATGAAAGGGTATGGTGCGGTAGATGTTTGTAGCAGCTCCGTCGGGCAATGGATAGTCGGTGCATGGCGCTGGCATTTGTCGCATCGTCGTGCGTAAGACTCACAGTCGGCGTTCAAGGTTGGCCAGAAGAAGCCTTGGCATCTTACCTTGAGCGCAAGTGCTCGTCCGCCAGAGTGATTACCACCGGCGCCTTCGTGTGTTTCGGCCAGAACGCGTCGGATTTCGTCGCCATTAATGCATCGGAGGGCAACTTTACTTGCGTTGTAGCGAAATAGGTCACCTTCAAAGAGTGCGTAGTAGGCGGCTGATATCTTGCATATTTACATGTTTTTAGCATCCATATCTCATGCATTTTGATCATATAAGTTAGGCATTAGGCATCTTTAGGTCCATTTTGCATTCATTTGTCCTTATCAGGTGTTGGAGTATGCTTCGGTGTGATTTGAGGTGTTTGGAAGCCTTATGGCCCAAAAAGAGGTGAAGAATCAAGTTTGGCCATGAAAAGAGATGTCAATCCATGATCTGGTCAAGACAAAGATGAGCATGGCCGGAGACCTTAGAGATATCTTCTGATGCTAAGATTTGGTGGAAACACAGAATTTTGAGTTAGCTTTCCAATGGAAGTGGTTTCAAGTCATTTGGAGCCATATTGGAGAAGTTATGATCGATTCATTGGAAGCATGTCAAGACACCCGACCTGGACACCCGACCTAACCTACCCGCACGGGTTGGACTGAAGCTTGGACGAGGACATACGCGGCCTGGCATACGCGGCCTGAAGCACCCGCACGGCTGGAAGGCTGGACGAGAGTCTGGTACGCGGGTCGGCATACGCGGGTCGGACCTCGACCACCTGACCCGGGTGGTTCCAAAGCTTCTTCCTTTTGGCTTGATTCTGATTGGCTGAAGACTTAATGACCTCATGGGCATTTTAGTATTTTTCTATGATGTTCTTCGGGCTTCTAAGCCTTGTATAAATACTCTTATATCTCCCAATTTGGGACTTGTCTCTTTTTCTCTCAAAAACACATTTGGATCTTGAATAAAATTTGGATCTTGGATCCTTTTTCTTCTTTTATTCTTGTGTTCTTGAGCATCTGTTGCTCTCTAATCATGGTTAACCTTGAATTCTTCATGGGTTTAAGGGAAATCATGTCTATTAGAGAGTAGATCATCTTAGGGTTCATGGGATTGGGAGATTTAGGGTGATTAAGTGTTGATCCAAGGTGCTTAATGTTAGATCTATCATTTCCTTGCATTGATTTGGTGTTCTTAATGCTTTATTTGGGTTGGCCTCTCAAACATAGAGCCATAGGCATTTCATGCCCGAAAGGTGTTCTATGAAATGCCTGAACCAATCTATGAACCAACTCATTTATGCTTGCTTTGATCATTACAGCCAAAGAGATTTGGTGTACTTGGATGATCATTTCAAAAGAGCATTCATCTAGAGATAGAGCTTGCTTAGTTTTGTTGTTTAGGCATAAGGTTGATAGATTGAATGTTGCTGCAACCTTTAGTCGTCCAGCCTCCCACTTCTCGCATGGCAAAGCACCGTTAGTAAGGTAATTGATGACTTCCAGCCACCAATCATCTGACTGCGGATCGGCTGGCGTCATGGCGTCGTCAATTAAGGTGACTAAGGAGGTTTGGTTGACTAACATGTTGATACTAGGCTCCTCGATGCGATGGATCGGTATGGTCCGCTTAACTTGGTAGTGTAGCTTGCTACCCAGTGCTGCGAGGGCATCTGCGCAAGCGTTGTCGCCTCGTGAGACCTTTGTAAGTTCGAAGAATTCGAAATCCTTTGCGAGGTCTTGCACGATGCGGAGGTAAGCGTCCATCCGATCATTACGTGAGTCGTAGTCACCGTTGATCTGACTGGCAACCAGCTGTGAGTCGCAGTAGGCGCTCAATCGTTTGGCTTTTACTGCTCTTGCTAGGCGAAGGCCGGCTATCAGCGACTCATATTCTGCCTCATTGTTCGACGCCTGGAAGCCGAAGCTGAATCACTAGCGTATTAACTCGCCGGTCGGGAATTGGAGCTGGACTCCGGCGCCGGAACCTCTGTTTGTTGAGGACCCGTCGACATGCAGGATCCAGTTTTGGCCCGGGAGTTGGAGGTCTTGGTCGAGCTCGGGTGCGAACTCGATGAGGAAGTCGGCCAGGACTTGAGCCTTCGCTGCGGTATGGTTCTTGTAGGTGATATCAAGCGGCGAGTGCCATCTTTTTGAGAGTTGGCTAACGGGTTTCTGGTCCGGTCATGCGCTGACTTGTGTAGAAGATAGGCTTCTGCTCACCTCGGTCTTCTATGATGAGGACGCTGCTAACCGCGGCGCTAGAAACGGCAACGTAGAGCGACAGGGCGTCTCCTTCTTCGGGCTTTGCCAAAACGGGTGGGGTTGTGAGGTACTTTTCAGCTGGGAGAAAGCCTCCTCGCACGCCTCGTCCCAGATGAACTTCTTGTTTCCTTGCAGAAGGTCATACAAAGGAAGGCACTTGTCAGTTGACCGCGAGATAAATCAATTCAAAGCAGCGATACGCCCTGTGAGCCGTTGGACCTCGCGACTGTTCTTCGGACTTGGAAGGTCGAGTACTGCTGATATCTGCTTTGGGTTGGCTTCTATCCCTCTCTGGGTAACAATGTATCCGAGAGACTCTCCCGAGGAGACCCCGAAGGTGCATTTCGCCGGATTCAGTTTCATCCAGTACTTATTTAGTATCTCGAAACAGTCACGCAGATGGCTTAGGTGATCTTTGGCTTGCAGGGACTTGACGAGCATGTCGTCAATATAAACCTCCATGGTTTTACCGAGTTTATTGGCAAACATGCGGTTTACTAGTCGCTGGTAGGTAGCACCGGCATTCTTCAGCCCAAACGGCATGACTTTGTAGAAGTACGTCCCTCGGTCGGTGATGAAAGTTGTCTTCTTGCGATCGTCAGGGTGCATCATGATTTGGTTGTACCCAGAAAAAGTGTCCATGAAGGAGAGCATTTCGTTTCCTGCGGTTGATTCGACGATACGATCGATGCTTGGCAACGGGTAGCTGTCCTTCGGACAGGCTTTGTTGAGATCTGGGAAGTCGACGCAGACGCGCGACTTTCCGTTCTTCTTTTTTACGACTACGGGGTTTGCCAGCCATTCTGGATAGTGGACCTCGGTAATCGATCCTGCGCCAAGTAGTCGATCGACTTCCTCGTTTACTGCTTTTGTCCTATCTGGTCCCAGCTTGTGCCGCTTCTGGCGAATCAGTTTGAACGTTGGATCGACATTCAGCTCGTGGGTAGTTACCGCTGGGTCAATTCTCTTCATGTCTGACCCGGACCAAGCGAAAGTGGACGCATTTTCCTTGAGGAATGCGAGTATCGCCTGTTGTACATCGTCGGCGAGATACGCACCAACGCGCACTGTCCTATTCGGGTCGAGTCGTCTAAGGTCATTTCGAGGACTTCATCCTTCTGAGGACGTGCTTTGGCTATTGACGGAGAGACTGAATTGACGAAAGACGAAGAACGTTGTAGCTTGACTGTTGCGATCAAAATGTCTCAGGCGGCTTGCTAGTCCCCCCGTACAGTCTTTATAGTACCATCTACTCCGGGAAACTTTACACACTGGTTATAAGTAGATGGGACCGCCTGCATCGAATATATCCACAAAGTTCCGAGGATGACGTGGTAGGGCGCTTTGGTGCTAACCACAGCAAACTTAACAGTTCGAGTGACTCCGCTCGCGCGAACTGGGAGGCGAATTGTGCCGAGGATCGTTTCGGATGAGCCATTGAAACCGGTCAGAGTCCTTGATGATGGCTTGACGTTGGCGAGGTCGATGCCCATCTTCTCCAGTGTGGCGCGAAAGATTAGGTCTACTGAGCTGCCCGTGTCGATGAGTACTTTGGTGACATCGTACTCTCCGATCTCGAGAACAACCAGTAAGGGATCGTTGTGAGGAACATGGATCCCGTGCAAATCGTCGGGCGAAAAACTGATTGGGGCGTGGCTTGGCGACTTGGCGGGCCATTGCTGCTATGTTGTGGCCCGACGCCGGTAATCTTTGACGGAGCGGACAGAGTCGACACAGGGAGGTAACCCACCCAGGATGACGTTCAATCGTGGTCTCGCGATTGCACGTTTGACATCCAAGAACATTCGAAGATCAGTGGGGGAATTTTTG
Organism: Brassica juncea; assembly: GCA_018703725.1. NCBI lineage: Eukaryota > Viridiplantae > Streptophyta > Magnoliopsida > Brassicales > Brassicaceae > Brassica > Brassica juncea. The sequence goes on from JAATWR010000167.1 coordinate 37,681, forward strand.
TCGTCCGGTTTCAATAGCTCCGCGTGCCTGGCTGACGCTAGTCGCTCTAGCCGTCGTCGCAGGTCGGTTGGTTTGGAGCGGTTAAGCTGCACGCGTAGTGTTGGAACCGAAATTCACACCGTCAATTTCCGATAAAGATTTAATTACGGAGGAAAGCCAAGTAAACCCGACTTTCCTTGAAGGTCCGGATTCTCTGCGTTGCCACACGAAATCGATAAAGTAAACAGAAGACAAAAAATGGGATTTGAAATATTTGACCGAAGGCGTTTTATTAGATAAAAGAAACGAGTACAAGGATTCTCCGAAAGACGAAGAGATTTGTGATTTAAAGAAAAAGATAGAGTCGCAGGCAGCCAAACGTCCTAAGCCTTGCTCCGCTAGTCTAACCACCTAAACCCTAGTTTTTCTAAGCTAGCAGGATGCTCTAAGTCTAATTCTCGGATTTTCGGGATGCCCTTCTCCTCTGCCCTTGGTCTCCTTATATACCCACTCCTAGGTCGGTTTGCTTTAGGATGATGGGCCTCGCCTTTGGGCCCAAGCTTATCTCTTCCGGAAATGTTCCATTTTCGTCGGTCTTCGTAATTATCTCCGAGTTTTGCGCTATCTTTCGATGACTTGATGTTTATCCGACGTTTCGGGAAATCGGATAAACCGCCATAGCCTGATTGGGACTGAATTCTGGAAAATTGTAAGTAAGTCTGTGGACTTGTCTTAAGTCGTTAAACGTTTTATACGATTTCTTCCACGAGAAATCCAATCCCTCCAGTTTCTATCGTAAAATATCGAGGATGATTCCAACCGAATCGAAAGATGTTATTCCGTAGCCTTGATTGTACTAAACTCACGAGGGTTGATCCAAACAAGCTAAGATGGGATCAGACCGAGCACAACGGGACCGAGACCAGGACGAGGGCCGTGGACCGGCGCCAGACCAGGGTGACGCCGGCGCCAGGCCGGCCCGCGTGACGGGTGCCGCCGGCGCCAGGCCGGCCCGCGTCCCACGTGCCGCCGGCGCCAGGCCGGCCCGCGTGACGGGTGCCGCCGGCGCCAGGCCGGCCCGCGTCCCGCGTGACGCCGGCGCCAGGCCGGCCCGCGTCCCGCGTGCCGCCGGCGCCAGGCCGGGGTGCCGCCGGCGCCAGGCCGGCCCGCGTCCCGCGTGCCGGGTGCCGCCGGCGCCAGGCCGGGTGCCTCCGGCGCCAGGCCAGATACCGCCGGCGCCAGGCCGTCCCGCGTCCCGCGTGCCGCCGGCGCCAGGCCAGCCCGCATCCCGCGTGCCGCCGGCGCCATGCCGGCCCGCGTGACGGGTGTCGCCGGCGCCAGGCCGGGTGCCGCCGGCGCCAGGCCGGGGTGCCGCCGGCGCCAGGCCGGCGCCAGGCCGGGGTGCCGCCGGCGCCAGGCCGGCCCGCGTCCTGCGTGCCGCCGGCGCCAGGCCGTCTTGTCGTTCGTGGGTTTTCCGTTGCTCGATCTTTCCCCCGCTAGTCGTTCGTGCGGGAAATCTTCGAGTTTGGAAGGATTTTTGGCCGTAGATTTCGAGATAACCGTTTTTGACCCCAACAGTTAGCCCCCCAGATCGTAAGATCGGAGACGATTTTGCGGGCGAGTGATTTGAATTTTTTGAAAATCGAAATCTTCGGCTAAGGATTTTTCCGCAGGAAACCTGTGTCTCCTCCTCCTTTTTTCTTATAAGTAGCCAACCTTCCCTTCTCATTCTTCACATCTTTCCAAATTCTCTCTTCTTCTCTCTCAAGAAAGAAAATGTCTTCATCCCAAGTTGAAAAGAGTGGTTCTGATGTTGAGATGGGCGAGGCCGGCCAAGCTCTGTCGGTTCCGGCCAGTCAAGCTCCCGCCGTTCAGGCCGTTCAAGAGGCTATTCCGTCCCTGACTGATGGGTTTGATTCTTTCAAGGCTAAGCTATCCCGGTTTACCGATTTATGCGAAAAACTCGTGAAACGAATAGGCTTAAGTGAAGAGACAAATTTTTGGATTTCGTATACCATACTATGTCTGTGAGATGTCAAGATCCAGCGTGGCTGGGTTTAGGGCAAGACCTAGGTTTACTCTCGGACTATGGCTTTGCGATGACAAATCGGCTTTCGTTTTGCCTGTTTGCGATTTTAACCTGACTCATACCGTTTAAAATCCGCGAATTGTTGTCGGCTTATATGATTTGTTTGGGCGTGAGTCGAGCTACTTCCTTTACGAAGAGCTAGACCAAAATTTTGGATTTCTTGTATAGCGCGCTATGTTTATCCTTGTCGGATGTAAGAGAGCCTACTCCTTGAAGGGCGGCTATTTGTCTGTTTAGGACGTTAGAGTTCGTTTGTTGTGATCAGCAACAACGAAATGATACCGTTTTGAGGTGAGTTTGTATGTTCAGAGACGAAGATTTCTTCTGCAATGTTTTGCGGAAAAAATGTCCTTCAAGCGTTAGCGACGTCTCGCAGTGCTGAAGGTTGATTTTTCCTTACGCCGCATCTCGTGTTGAAACGCTTGCGGGCTTTGGGGATGTCTTTTGCGACTGTTCGCAGCCAGAAAACTGTTGTTTCCGTTTTGGACGCGGGATCAAGGGGTCGCGTAAGTTTGACCCAGGGAGAAGCGTCTACATTCACAGTGCTTCGTGAAGTGTTGGCCATCCGGGATTTGTTTTTGGATGTGATAATCGCTTAGTGGATACTAGGATCTGTTGTTGTGGCCGTTTCGGCCTGATTTTGAAAAAGTCGTGAAAAAGTTTCGAAAATTTTAGAGTCTTCGAAATTTGTGGGAGTATACGAGTATACGTACCCACTCCCCCCCCCTTTTTAAATTGGGGGGATAGCTGAACCCGCCGATTGGCGAGTTGCCTACGTACCCTTGTCTAGGGATCAAGCCATCTCGTAGTTTTTTTGTACCACGTTTTATTGTTTAGTGGTAGTATTTTTTGAGGTGCATCGCATTCCAAGTTCTCGGGATTTTCACGTCTTGCATGTTTGCGATTTGGTATGAGCCTGGTCGGACTACTTTTATGACTTTGTACGGTCCTTCCCAGTTTGCTCCCAGTTTTCCTGCGTTTCGTTCGGCAGTGTTTTGGAAGACTTTGCGTTAGACTAAATCGCCTTCTTTGAACCTGCGATGGCGTACGTTTGAGTTGTAGTACTTTGTGGCAGCGTGCTGGTAATTCTGGATTCGAATGAGTGCCTGGTCGCGGCGCTCATTGATGAGATCGAGATTGTCCAGCATCATAGCGTCGTTTACATCCTCTCTTTCGGGGAGGAATCTTCTCCGTACTCCGGGGAATTCTACTTCCGCGGGGATCATACATTCCTTTCCGTAAACGAGGGCGAATGGAGTTTCACCTGTAGCCCGTCTTGGGGTTGTACGATGCGACCAAAGAACTCCTTCGAGCTCCTCTGCCCATCGCCCCTTCTTTGCGTCTAGGCGTTTCTTGAGTCCGTCAAGGACGGTTTTGTTGATGGTTTCTGCCTGTCCGTTGCACTGCGGATATCTGGGAGTTGACTTTGTAAGTTGTATTTTCCATTTTTCGCAGAATGCTTCGAATCGAGTGGAGATAAATTGAGATCCATTATCTGTTACGATTTCGTACGGGACCCATGTCTAGTTATGATATGTTTCCAGACAAAGTTCTCGACTTGTGTGTCTTTGATACTTGCGTAGGATTCTGCTTCTACCCATTTGGAAAAGAAATCCGTAAGGACTAGGAGGAAGCGCTTTTGTTTTGATGGGTGCATAAGTCCGACGATGTCCATGGACCATCGCATGAAAGGATAGGGGGACGAGATTGAGGAGAGGATCTCTGCGGGTTGATGGATTGTTGGAGCATGTCTTTGGCATTTCTCGCACTTCCGGGCGAATTTCTCGCAGTCTTTTACCATGGTTGGCCAATAATAACCGTGGCGTTTGATTTTGACCGCGAGAGATCTTCCGCCACAATGATTTCCGCACGATCCAGAATGGACCTCCTTCATGATTCTTCTCGCTCTTTCCCCTTCTGCGCATGCCATGAGAGGACCAGAGAAACACCACTTATAAATTTCTCCCTCTATCGTGACGTACCGTGCCGCTTGGGTTTTTACTTTACGAGCCGCCCATTTTTCGGCGGGCAAGGTTCCATTCACGATATAGGCTCGGATTGGTTCTAACCAGGGGCTGTCGCAGCCATACTCGGTAGGGTTCACATCCGCTTCTGGTTGATCTTCGACTTCTTCCGCATCTTCAATCTCGTCTCGGATTAGATTGACGACCACTGGTGGTCCGATGCTCGGATGCTCGATGAATTCGACCGGGATTACTCTTTGGAGCCCTGGATCTGAGCTTGAGGTGAGGGCAGCCAAGGTGTCGGCCTGGACGTTTTCCGAGCGCGGAATTCTGGTCAGGGCCAACTGGTCAAAATTTCGAGCCAGTTCTTGGACGAGTTTTAGATATGCGTCCATCCTTTCTTCTCTTGCCTCATATTCTCCGCTGTATTGATTGGCGACTAACTGAGAATCGCAGTAAGCGTGAATATTACGGATTTTTAACCCATGGGCCAGCCGCAAGCCTGCGATGAGTGCTTCGTATTCTGCCTCATTGTTTGAAGCGTGAAAAGCCAATCGGAAAGACTGTTCTAGGATTTTCCCGTTAGGAGAGGTGAGCCGTATTCCGATTCCGGATCCTTGTTTGGATGAAGATCCGTCGACGTGGAGGACCCAAGTTGAGTTTGGTTCCTCGTTAGTCATGTTTCTAGTGGGTAACTCTACCAAGAAGTCCGCAAGTACTTGGGACTTTGCACACGTCCTTGGGCGATATTCGACGTCGTATTCACTCAGTTCGATTGCCCATTTTGCGAGCCTACCGGATTGACTCGGACTATGCAGGATTATCCGCAGCGGGAACGTGGTGAGGACCACTATAGTATGAGACTGGAAGTATGGTCTTAGTTTTCTTGCCTGAGGTTATGACAGGCGAATGCTAACTTTTCCATTAGAGGGTATCGAGTTTCCGCATCCAGTAACGTCTTGCTTACGTAAAAGATTGGTTTTTGTTCGCCGCGTTCTTCTCGTATCAAGACGCCACTGACCGCCGTTGCGGAAACTGCGATATAGAGGAAAAGAGGTTCACCTTCCACCGGTTTTGCGAGGACTGGTGGAGTGGCCAGGTAATATTTCAATTGTTGGAAAGCTTTTTCACATTGCTCGGACCATTCGAACTTCTTGTTTCCCTTCAGAGTCTCGTAAAACGGTAGGCACTTATCCGTGGAGCGCGAGATGAAACAGGTTCAAAGCCGCGACTCTCCTGGTTAGCCTCTGGACTTCTCGCTTGGTTCTCGGGGAGGCCATCTCTATCAGTGCGTCGATTTGTTTAGGGTTGGCCTCGATTCCGCGATACGTTACGAGGTATCCGAGGAATTCTCCCGACTCCACCGCGAATCTACATTTTGCCGGGTTGAGTTTCATGTTATGCTGGTTGAGTCGTGCAAAACATTCCTCTAGGTGGGCTATATGATCGTGTTCGTCAAGAGATTTTACGAGCATATCATCGATGTATACTTCCATAGTTTTTCCGAGTTGCTCGGCAAACATTTTGTTGACGAGTCGCTGATAATGTTGCACCTGCGTTTTTAAGACCGAAAGGCATTACCTTGTAGCAATACGTTCCGCGGTCTGTGATGAATGCAGTTTTTTCGCGGTCGTCGGGATTCATCATGATCTGATTGTATCCGGAAAAAGCGTCCATGAATGACAGAAGCTTGTTTCCCGCGGTTGCTTCGACCAGTCGGTCAATGTGTGGGAGCGGGAAGCAATCCTTTGGACAGGCTTTATTCAGATCCGTGAAATCGACACAGACTCGCCACTTGCCGTTTTTCTTTTTTACCACGACAGGGTTGGCAAGCCAGTCCGGATACCTGACTTCTGCTATCGACCCTACTTTGAGGAGTCTTTCGACTTCCTCATTGACTGCGGTGGCACGCTCAGGTCCCAACTTTCGTCTCTTTTGTTTTACGGGTTTGTGAGTTGGGTCGATGTTAAGTTCGTGACATGTTACGCTAATGTCGATTCCCGGCATATCCTCCGCAGCCCACGGGAATGTACTGAGGTTCTTTTTGAGGCATGCGATGAGCTCCGCTTTCATTGGTTTGCGGAGGTTAGCTCCGATCTCGACACACCGTTCCGGGAAAGAATCATCGAGACATATTGAGACCACCGGTTCGCAGGTTGGTTCACGCTTCCCTTCTAGGGCCTCAGCTCTTTGGGACTGCCAGAAGGTTTCCGGCGAATCGTGAATCGTTTGCTTTTTCCGAGAGGTTTCGATTTCAGAGTTTTTCCGTTTTAGTTCGGTAGTGAGGTAGATCTGCGCTGCTCCGTGACTACCATGTATTGTCTCGACCCCGAAAGGTGTTGGGAACTTGAGGCATAGGTGGAATGTTGATGGGGTTGCTCTCATGGAGTTTAGCCAGGGAGTTCCAACTATCGCATTGTAGGATGTTGGACCATTGATCACCAGGAATTCCGTGTTTTTGGCGACCCTCCCGGCTTTGACTAGGAGGTTAGTTGAGCCGAGGGTCATAATTTCTCCCGAGAGTCCGAATACCTGGGCTGGGGTCATCTGTAAGGATGCTTAGATCGACTGCCCATCCTCTCGAGGGTGCTTTTGTAGATAATATTGGCCGAGCATCCGGTGTCGACTAATACCCTTGCTACGTCAATATCCTGGATCGTGAGTTCTATTACGAGGAGATCGTTGTGAGGTTTGACCGTACGGGCCGTTGCTCGATCCTCGAAAGATACGATGTTAGCGGGCTGACGAAGAAGTCATACTGAACTTCGATCGATTGGTGGTTTTCGAGTTAGAGAATCCGTCCCCCCCTCCTTCTAGCGCCAAACTGTGGGAACCGAAATTCACACCGTCAATTTCTGATAAGTAAGATTGCGGAGGAAAGCCAAGTAAACCCGACTTTCCTTGAAGGTCCGGATTCTCTGCGTTGCCACACGAAATCGATAAAGTAAACAGAAGACAAAAAATGGGAATTGAAATATTTGCCCGAAGGCGTTTTATTAGATAAAAGAAACGAGTACAAGGATTCTCCGAAAGACAAAGAGATTTGCGATTTAAAGAAAAAGATAGAGTCGCAGGCAGCCAAACGTCCTAAGCCTTGCTCCGCTAGTCTAACCACCTAAACCCTAGTTTTTCTAAGCTGGCAGGATGCTCTAAGTCTAATTCTCGGATTTTCGGGATGCCCTTCTCTTCTGCTCTTGCTCTCCTTTTATACCCACTTCTAGGTCGATTTGCCTTAGGGTGATGGGCCTCGCCTTTGGGCCCAAGCTTATCTTTTCAGGAAATGTTCCATTTTCGTCGATCTTCGCAGTCATCCTCGAGTTTTCCGCTATCCTTTAGCGACTTGATGTTTATCCGATGTTTCGGGAAATCGGATGAACCGTCATAGTCTGATTGAGACTGAATTCTGGAAAATCGTAAGTAAGTTTGTGGACTTGTCTTAAGTCGTTAAACGTTTTATACGATTTCTATCACGAGAATCCAATCCCTCCAGTTTCTACTCGTAAAATATCGAGGATGATTCCAACCAAATCGAAAGACTTGTTATTCCGTAGCCTTGATTGTACCTAAACTCACGAGGGTTGATCCGAACACAGCTAAGATGGGATCAGACCGAGCACAATAGGACCGAGACCGGGACAAGGGCCGACGACCCCAGGCCGACCGGCGCGACGGGTGCGCGGCGCCAGGGGGTGGCCGGCGCCAGGCCGGTGGGCGCAGGCCGGGTGCCGCGGTGCCAGGCCGGGCGCGCGCCCAGCCGGGGGCCGCCGGTTCAGGCCAGCCCGCGTCCCGCGTGCCGCCGGCGCCAGGCGGGGTGCCCCGGCGGCCACCCAGCCCGCGTCCGCGTGCCGCCGGCGCCAGGCCGGGTGCCGCGGTCGCGGCCCAGGCCAGCCCGCGTCCCGCGTGCCGCCGCGCCAGGCCGGGGTGCCGCCGGCGCCAGGCGGGTGCCGCCGCCCTCTTGTCCTCCTTCTCCATTCCCATTTTGCCGCCGTCCCATTTCCAGTCCCTCGTCCCTCTTTCCTCACCTCCCTTCCCTCCTCGTCCCTCTTTCCTCCTCTCTCCCTTTCCTTTTTTCCCTGCCTTTTCCAGTTCCCCTCCTCTTCCCCTCTGCCCCGGCGCCAGCCGGGGTGCCGCCGCGCCAGCCAGCCCGCGTCCCGCTGCCGCCGGCGCCTGGCCATCTTGCCGTCCGTGGGTTTTCCGTTGTTCGATCTTTCCCCTGCTAGTCGTTCGTGCGGGAAATCTTTGAGTTTGGAAGGATCTTTGGCCGTAGATTTCGAGATAACCGTTTTTGACCCCAACACCAACCACTTACGCTTTTGATAACTCCAAAGCGGACAGAAGTCTAATGCTGCCTTGAGTTCGTCTAACTTGGGTCCCACCCCAAGCGGAAACTTCAACTCCTCCCAAAACTCTTTGTACTGATCAGGTTCAAATGCCTCTACTGGCAGTGGACCTGTGTTTAACCCGGTGATCTCACCAAATTCGAGCAAGCTGAACCTCATAGGCTCATCAACCACGAGACTCCATATCTCCTTCTTTTCTACTCCGAGCTGTCTACATAGTAGATAGTGTACTGTCCTACCAGACCACACGCTTTTGCATTCACATAACTTAGCAACTACTCCAAGGGCAGAGTTCAGCAGTTCTCCCCACACATCAAGTCCTATTTTTTCTCTAACCCTAGGCCAATCTCCTAAACGGAAATTGTGATTGATAGCTTTATCTTCTAGGTTAGAGAACCCTTCGGGGTAAAGTCTTGGAGGGTAATTCCGTGATCTAGCTTCAGAAACAACTATCTGAACATTATCACCCAAAAATAACAAAGACACAACAAAACAATAACTCAGCCACAAATGATAACTCAGTCAAAACATAACAATAAGACAGCCACAACATAATAATATCTCAGCCGTAACATAACATTAACCTAGTCACAGCACAACAATAAATCAGCCACAATATTACAATAACTCAGCCATATCAAAACCCTAACTCAGTTGCAATATAACCCTAACTCAGACACAACAAAGCCTTATCACACCCGCAGTCGACTGAGCAGCAAACTCAACCAAAACTGAATATATAACGTCGCGACATTTTACCGGAAAAGACGAACTCGTAGATAAGAATGCGGCGAAGACGATTTCGTACAAACGATTGGAGAAGACGATTTCGGGGAAGTAAACACAATGTCGACGAGGATTTCGGAAAATCGGAGATTACTTACGGTTCCTTCTTCGAGACGACGATGTTTATCTGATTTATATTTTTTTCGAAAACTGATATGTATTTTAATTATTTAATTATTTAAGAGATAGTGAGATCCCTTATTTAATTATGAGAAAAGGAATGGTTTGAGACGGTTTGATTACTCTTGGTGATGTGCATTTTGGGATTTTTTGAGGTCCCTTATTTGAGACTAATATATTATTTAATTATTCCCTATTTAATTATTCAGAGTTTCTCATTTTTAATATAAATGAAAGATAAACTTTAGAGATCATTTTTATAACTTTATAGTTCTATTGTTTAAGGTTTGAAGTTCAAATTTAAGAAAAAATTAAAGTTTTAATATTGTATTCAGAGTTGAAGGAATGATTTTGTTCCCGCTCAAAATAGTTTTATCCCGCCCAAAATATTTTGTTCCCGCCTAAACTACGAAACTTTGCGAAACAACATACACTTGTCGGCTGACTTATATAATTTAGATACGTTAAAGCTGAGTTATGCATACTTTGCGGCTGAGTAATGCCATACATTAGAACAGAAATGAAACTGGTTTACAAATGATTCATGAATTAAAACTGGTTTACATTTAAAAAGTAAAATCAAAACTGATTTGCAAAATAAACAACTAAAAACAAACTTAAACCAAATTAAAAAAAACTAAACTATGGGCTGCTTCAACCACACCCTTTACCATGTCCTCCATCGTCACACTTCAACCACGCCTTCAGCCTTGTTCTCCGTTTTCCTCCTCCCTCTTTTATCTCTGTCAATAGCCACATGCGTCAAAATCAGTACATTAAAACAGAAACGAAACTAAATCTGAGTGAAAAATATACCTTTGGAGTGATCCAATCTCAGATTCTTCTTGGAGACCTTACTGGCGACTAATCTGAGTGAGAGACAAAACGAATATGTGAGTAGAGATCGAGAGATATGTTAACAAGAAGAGTGAAGAAAGGACAGAGAGATTCAGAATGAACAAAGAACAAATAGATTACTGTTGACGTTTCAGATTCTCATACAATCTGCTGAGAGAACAAAAAGAGATTATAGAAGAAGAAAGAAAGAAAAAAGAGACAAAGACATGTAGAAGATTACATTTAATCAAAGGTCAAAAATTGTTATCCTTGATTTAAAAGTTCAACCAATGAGAAAGAAGGACGAAGATAGACAAAATAATGATTGTTAGCCACTAGATCAAATTCAATCAATGGTCCTAAAAATAATAAAATTTTTCTTTTCATTTCCCTTTAATTGTTTTCAAAAATTGCTTAAATTTACAGAATTAAACATGATAATTTAAATTCAGTATATAATAAGGTCTGAGGATTAAAGGTTTGGGATATTGAGATTTGAGATTAATTTTTAAACTGTAATATGAAATTAGTTTAAAGGTTTAAAATAAAATAATTATAGTAAATGAAATTAGTTTTAAGGTATAAGTTTGAGTATAGGGTTTGAGGGTTAAAGGTTTTGGCTAATGATTGAGATTAAATTTTTGAAACAAAAATAGCTTTTGACTTTATATTTAATATATGAAGTTAAATTTAAGATTTGTTGTTAAATTATTAGAGTTCAAAGTTTAAGTTTAGAGTTTAGGGTTTAAACCTTAAATTTTAAATAATAAAAACTATCATATTTAATGTTCAAAGATTAATTTTATAAGTTTGATAACTATATAATTCTATAGTTTAGGATTTGAGGTTTAGGTTTAAGAAAAGATTAAAGTTAGAGTCTTATAAGTAAGTATTGTATAAGTCATTGTAAGAGAACATACATATTCAAGATCAAGTTAAAGTCTCAACTTGAAAATTCAAGAAACTATACACATTCAGTTGATTTATATTCACTTGATATTGATAAGACGATTTTCAATATAACTTTTTAAGTACCTGAATTCAGTTTACCGATTTTAGGGTATGTTTGAGCTGTGACTGAGTTATATAAACGATACGACTGAGTTATCTAAACGATACGACTGAGTTATATAAACATTTTCTGATTTTAGGGTATATTTGAGGTATGACTGAGTTATATAAACGATACGACTGAGTTATCTAAACAACACGGCTGAGTTATATAAACATTTTCTGATTTTAGGATAGGTTTAGGGTATTACTTCTTGACAGATCAGATCAGAAAGACCAAATAAGATCTCACCGCAAGCTATCAAACTTCAGTTTCAATACAGTCACAGCACAAGGCGATTCATACACAAGAAAAATATTTTAATAATACCATAATTTTGCTATTATACAGTTTTCCATGGCATTTTTCATGTGCCATAACATACAGTTTTCAAACTCTCACCACCTGTATCATCAAAATTTGCAATTTATCAGAGCTCCAATGAACATAAAAACAGAACATACCAACAAAATCTAAAACTATGGTTACAAGAACAAGTTAACACATGTATATAAACACATTCATGTACATAATTAATTCCAGTCCTGCATACCACCATATATTCTCTCCTCTGCTCACGACCAGCAGCTCTGCCCAAGAACAAAAAAAAAACAGATTCAAAACAGACAGATAGAGAGGCAAATAGAGAAGTGACCGTGTTGGTGGTGAAAGACTGCGACAGAATTGAAGGGAGTGCGACGGGATCGACGAGCCTCTTCCCATGTCTACTCCGACACATCCCATGTCTTCTCCTCTCTCGACCATCTCTCTCTCTCTCTCGTCCCAAGAACGAGATCTGTTCAGATCTCATAAAATAATTAAAAGAGACAACCCTAAAAACAAAGAGAAAAACAAATGAAAAAAAATCTCAAAAAAGAAGTTGTTAATTAGTGATGTGAATTTTATTAATTATATTTTAATTACTGATGTGGATAATTAATTTATGATGTGGTTTTGATGTTTAAAAATAATTTCAATTAAAAAAAATTAACCAAAGGTCTTTATTGTCATTTACTAAGGAGACTATAACATTCTAGTAATTTTGAAAAGATGTATAACACTCTAGTAATAAACCAACTTTTCTATAACATTCTAGTAATTTTCTCTTCCAAATATTTGTTTGCATGTCTTTACAAGTTTAGGAGGTTTTTGCT